>ML815983.1:133931-146207 GCA_009831015.1 Picea engelmannii | reverse complement strand
AATTTCAGATAATAAGCCTCTTCAAGGGGGCAACCTCCTTTTACCCCACTTAAATGTTCAAGTACAAGATGATTCAAAATGAAAATGTCTCCTTGGTATATATAGGAGACTAGGAGGTATAATTACAACTAATGGCTTAAAGCAGACATAACTAAAATAACATTACTAATCTAATATGCCCCAATTAAGGGGTAATGAGCCAATATTAGGGCTTAACACCACCTTTAATCAAGTGATATTTGTTCTCTTTCCTTTAGGAATTTCCATCCCTTTCCCATAGGTATGGGCTACCAAACATCACCTCACAAGCATTCGATTGTGCAACTTTGCATTCTACTTCAACAACGTAATGGAGTGGAGCACATGTCTTAGGAGGATCATTAGAGACATTCATAAGGTGTCATTCTCATGATAGCATTGTATTTTTTCTGACTGTATCGTCATGACATCTCTATCTTTATATGTTGACGTATTGTAGTAGAGATGTCACATATAGGCAATGAATGCAACTTTTTTCCTTCTAATCTAAGTTAAATATGATCCTAGCTTTATGAGTAGAAACCTCCACTTGTGCCTTTTAATGACATGGGTGCATAAAAATCTTATCCACATGGTTTGGTTTGGAAAACATGTGCTTAATTTCTATCCAGAAGAATGGAAAACCTTGGTGCTCATTGGTTGACACAGATGGATGTAGTAGTAGGTTGGTTAATGGATGAGCTAGTTTGGGTGCCCTTACACATGGTAAGGCATGCCACAAACATTGGGTAATATTTGGTTGGTTGTGACATCATGTTACAATGTTGGACAATCATACCTAACCTTCATACACTCATATTTCATATTACTCTTATTAGTGTAGCACAAATGCTTCATTTAATATAGGTTTTTCATTAATGAAATGAGTGGGCCTATATACCTAGTTGTCTAAAAAAAAATCTTTGAGTACCAATAATTGAAACAAATTTTGTCACATGATATTTAACACAAAATGAAGTCTTTTTGAATGACAAGAACATGCTAATGAAGGCGTATCCCTTTTAGAGACGTGATAATTTGAAACATGAACAACAAAAAAATAATAAAACCTCCACATAGTATTACTTAAAAAAAAAAAAAAAACTTAAAGTTGATTGGCAGGGGATCACCTTAGTTTGCCTTGGTTGATTGATTCAGGTTGATTCCATGCTTGATAGTTACCAATAGAGTTCATGTTAAACACTACAGGAGGAGATCTTCCTTTTATTGAAAATGACGTGGTCCTGATTGATCACAATGAATAATACATTATCAAAATACATCAACACTTAAAGAATCAATAAAATAATATAATAAATTAACAAACATTTTTATGACTAAATAATAATTAAATAGACTTGAGTGCATGAATACCTGAATGAGCTCCTTGTTGGATTATTGAGAGGGGGGCTGAATCATTAATAGATATTTTTAATCCTTTTAGCCACATTATGTAAGTGTTATTTATCTTTATGACCAATATACCATTATCATTCAACAAGTGTAGAGTAAATAAACCATGAACAATGAACAATCATACACATACACATTGCACCGATATTTTTACTTGGAAACCCAATGCAGGAGAAAACCACAAAATGATTTTTCTTATATGTATTTAAGAATTACATTCATTGGAATCACCAAATTTCTTTGTTCTCTAGCTACAACTGGAAGGAGGCTTTGACCCCCTATATTTTCATGCTACAACCTGAGGGAAGCTCCAACTCCCTAATTCTCTAGCTACAACTAGAAGGAGGTTACAACCCTCTATGTTCTCCATCTACAACCTAAAGGTGGCTACAACTACCTATCCTTTCCCCATCCAACCACCCTAAAATATAAGTGAAATGATGAAACCATTTCCACAGTGTCACTCATGCTCCCCCTGTGACCATCACTCCCCCTAGAAACATGCCTCTGCTCTCTCTCTCCAAGCATCAAACTCTCTATCCATGCATCTGATGAATCTCTCCCCCTTTGACATCAATGGAAAAGGTAGCTTCCTGCCAAGGTTGCTCCCCCTAAGTGAACCTTCCTTGGGGTTTCTCCCCTTGACTGAACACTTCCTAAAGATTCTCCCTCAAATTGAATTATCCTCTTATTGGTGCTTCCTCATGTAAATCTAAGACATATAAGATAAGAAGTCAAAAGAATTCATTTTGGAGTAGAAATTAATCTGAGTCTCTGTCGAAGATACTCAAAATATTCCCTTGGAAGCGGTTTTGTAAAGATATCTGCAACCTGCTCTTTTGTTCCCACATATTCAATTATGATGTTGGTATTTGCAACTTGTTCCTGTAGAAATTGATACTTTATTGTAATGTGTTTTGTCTTGGAGTGCATCACTGGATTCTTTGAGATATTGATGGTGCTTGTATTATCACAATAAATCGGAATGGGATCATCATACTCAACTTGTATATCTACCAAATTTTGGTTCATCCATAGAACCTATGTACAACATTTTGTTGTTGTAATATACTCTGCTTCGGCTATAGACAACGATATTGATGACTGTTTCTTTCTTATCCAAGATAGAAAAAACTCACCCAAGTAGAATGCTTCTCTGCTTGTACTTCTCCGGTCATCAATGCAACCTTCCCAATCTGCATCTATGTAGGAAATAAGTGATATATATCCTTTGCTTTTGTATACCATAATCCAAACTCTTATCTACCCTTGAGATATATGAGTATCCTCTTTAATGCTATAACATGTGATTCCTTTGGTGCTGCTTGAAATCATGTCACATGTCCAACTTCCTGCATTACATCTGGTCTGGATATTGTCGCATAAAGTAAGCTATCAATCATTGACATGTACTTCCTCTGATATGTAGACTTTGAATCATCATATTTACTTAACTTACAACTAGTTTTCATAGGAGTATTGACCGGTTTGCAATCTTCCATTCTGAACCTCTTTAGCATTTCTCTGATATAATTGGTTTGATAAATACAAATGCCTTGGTTTCTTTGACATGTCTAAAGACCTAGAAAGAAGGATAATTATCCAAGTAATGACATTTCAAATTCATTATGCATATCCTTTGCAAATTTATGGATCGACCTGTCATCATCACTTCCAAAAATAATATCATCAACATAAAATTGAATTAATAAAATACTATCTTGAGTTACCTCGATGTATAGGTTTTTGTCTGCATTTCCTTTTCTGAACCCTTGCTGCTGTAAGTATCTGTCTAGTCTGGAATACTATGATCTAGCAGCATGTTTGAGACCATATAAGGCCTTCTTCAACCTGCAAACATAATCTTCATTCTATGACAACTAAAATCCTTATGGTTGCTCAATGTATACTTCTTCTTCTAGTTCTCCATTTAGAAAGGCTAATTTCACGTCCATCTGATGCACTTTAATATTCTTGGAGAATGCATAAGCTAGGATCAATCTGATTGCTTCCATTTTGGAAACTGAGGAAAACGTCTCTTCAAAGTCGATACCTTCAACCTGTGTGTATCCTTTACATACCAATCTAGATTTGTTCATGGTAACCTATCCATATTCATTCAATTTATTTCTGAAGACCCACTTTGTGCCGATCACATTCTTATACCTTGGTCTTGGAACCAATTACCAAGTTCCATTCTTCTCTATCTGATCCAACTCTTAATCCATGTCCTTTATCTAGAATTCATCGTTGTTGGATTCCTCAAAATTGTTTGGTTCAATCGAAGATAAGAGTGCTAGGTGCAGTTGTTTTGTTGAACAAATTCTTCTTCTAGTCTCAACTCCTATATATTTTTTCTCGATAATCTGATCCGAGGGATGATTCCTCTGTATTCGTTTTCTAGGTGTCTTTAGAGGTAATTTTTGTTCTTGCTATTCCACTTCTACCCGATCTTCTTCATATTCCCCTTCTACTACTTCTTCATCCTTTTCTTATTCTTTGTGAGCTTGTTCCATTGAATCCTTTTCTTCTTCCTTTATTTTCCATCCACCTATCTCATCAATTGTCACATTGATACTTTCCAAAAATTTGTTGAGCCTTTGATTGAAACATTTGTACTCTTTCCTTGTAGTCGACTACCCAAAAATTATGCCTTTATCCACATTAGAATCAAGCTTTCCCATTCTGCCATCTTCTCTTTTGATGTAACATTTGCTTCCAAAAACTCTGAAATTCTTCACATTCACTGGTCTTCCTTTCCATAGATCGTAGGGAGTTTTATCACTATTGTTTCTGAGTATTACTCTGTTTGGAATGTGAACTATTGTATGCACTGCATGTTCCCAAAATACATGTGTCAACTTGGAATCCATTAACATTGTTCGGGCCATTTCCTGTATTGTCATGTTCTTCATTTCGACAACTCCATTATGTTGAGGTGTCTTAGCAACATAGAACTGTCTTTTTATTCCATGCTTGCTGCATAAATCCATAAATTCCTTTGAAGTAAACTCTCCTCCATTATTAGATCTCAAACATTTGATTTTTGAATCCATTTCATTTTCAACCATTTCCTTATATACTTTGAATTTTTCAAATCCTTCTGACTTTTTCATGAGAAAACAAATTGCAATCATCCTTGTATAATCATCAACCAATAACATAAAATATTACTCACCTTTTAAACCCTTTGTTCTAGTTTTGTCCAACTAGATCAATATGCACAATTTCCAGTTGTCTTATTGTGGAGTATTCCTTTGATTTGAACTCGGTCTTTGTTTGTTTTCCTTGTTGAAAATTCTTTCATAAAGTGTTGGTTGGCTTCATGATTTGGGGAATTTCTCTGATTGCTTCATTTTTTATGGATTTGACAAGGTTATCAAAGTTTATGTGACCCATTCTTTTTTTCCATAGCCAAAGTTCATCTTCCTTTCCTAGACAAAACTTTTCATTTCCAATTTCACTTAATACATATATGTTTCTTGAAGTTCTTACGGCTGTTGCAACCAATTTTCTTGAACCTGCTTTTCTTATCTTGCACTTATATGAATCAAAAAGATGTAGGAGCATCTGTCCCACTCAACAGCACACTAGCAATCAATGTAGCGGTGCATGGGGATGGATAAGATCCCGAGGATATAGGGTGAAATGCTTCTCATTTTGTTTTAAAATTAACTCATTTAATGTAAATTAAGTGATGGAAGGATCAAGAATCCAAAGATCCATTGTATGGGTCAAGCTTGTATGTAAGTCATATTTAATGGTTGACATGTAGATGAATCTAGATCCGACCTGGATGAGTTGTAAATTAAATGTAACTTAATGTGTTGGGTGAGGAAGGCTCGAGAAGCCCCTCTTTTGTATGAGGATCAATGTATTGAGGATTATGATGATTATTCTCTCGGGATAGACTAGGAGAGTAATAGAGAGGAGGAGAAGAGAATATTGAGACTCTGTTGTATTCCAACCTTGTAATCACTATGAATATTGTAAAAAACATTTAGATTTAATAGAAAAGAAAATTTCCATGCACAAGAATCTCTATGTGTGTTATTTATGTGAATGATTTTTTTTTTTTTTTTATCTGAATGTCTGTGTATATTTGTGAATGCTATGAGTGTTTGAACATTCCTCTTTGAATGAGTAGATAGAATTCCTTGCATGTGTGGATTTTCTGAGTGTTCTGGACTCCCAAGGCAGTGCAAGGAGTGCACACCATAGTTATTGAGAACTCTTAGAATCCAACGCAAGGAGTGCACACCATAGTTATTGAGAACTCTTAGAATCCAATGCAAGGAGTGCGTAAAAACTCATTTTTGAGTTTAGAAGGAGTGTGAAAAGTGGGCACACTAGAATCAACCAAGCTCAAAAGGGATAGGAAGATAGTGCAAGTAGTGCATATAACCAACACTTTGTTAAAAGTGTTGGTAAATCTCAGGAGGAAGAGAACAAACAAGTAGAAGGGAACATAAGGAACACTTTAACAATGTTCATAATCTCAGGAGGAAGAGTGTAGGTGCCAGGAGGGAACAAGGAGTTGTTTTAAGAAATAAAGGGTTGAGTCCCTTTGGAGTTCGAAGAATATGACAACCTCAAGAGGGGGGAGCATTACAGTTAAATGCAGATAAAGGCCGCAACCTTTAAAACCTTGAGAAATTACAAGCTCATGAGAGATAATGCAAGTGTGCACCAAAGAACTTATTATAAGTTCCAAGGTCATGAGGGATATGTCATAAATTTGACTTAGGTTGATGGACAATTGGTCTGGATTGTTGGTTGTCATTGATGTTAACCCTTGGAGAGTGATATTGTAGATTGATGTCAACCCTTAATGATTTATTTCAACCCTTGGAGAAGTCTGGTAGAAAATTACAGTAGCACAAAGTCACGAGTACGGGACCCGAGTTTGTCTGAGGTAAAAAGGCATGAAGATCAATGAATTTTAAAGAAATACCATTCTATATGGATAATATATGTCATGCCATTTTCGGTGATATATGGAACACCACATAACTCCTCACGGTTAGAGAGTTATGGCCATATGAAGTTGGAGAACCCTCATGAGTTATCTAGAAGCCCCTAGAAGGTCAAAGAAGTCAATTATGCTAGAAGCTCCTAGAAGAAGTGTACTAGTCAAATTGATGGTAACTAGGAGTTAATCATGGATATAGTTGTTGCATTAAGAAAATAATTAAAAATAAATTAGTTGCAACAAGAAGTTGTGAGTTTTGTAATTACGGTAAATTAGTTGTGATGAGAAGATTGAGTAGTCAAAGTGGTTGACCAAGAAATAAATTAAATAATAAAGTGGTTTCAAGAGGAAGTTAGTTAAGGGAAAAGAAGTTATGAATTGACTAATTATAGAAAATTTAGTTGCAACAAGAAGTTGTGAGTAAAGATAAATTATTTAAATAATAAAGTAGTCAAAGTGGTTCCACAGAAAAATTATTTAAATAATCAAGTAGTTGCAACAATAAGTGGTGAGTTTACTATTTATGGATAAGTCAAAGTGGTTGAAAAAGAAATTAATTAAATCATGAAGTTAGTTGCAACTAGGAGTGGAGAATTTACTATTTTTAGCAAAGTGAGTTAGAAGTGGACAAGTGGTTAAAAATGGGTTAGCCCTAAAAGAAGGAAAGTGGGTTAAGTTGGTTAGAAGGTAACCCCTTGAGGAAGATACATGGAAGTATAAATAAGAGAGAAATGATATCCCATTAGAAACTATTAAATATCATTGAATATCTATTTTTTCAAAGTTAATTTGGGTAGGTATTATTGATAGAGAAAAAATGCAGTAGAAAAATCATGACATGAAAAGTGCGATAGAAAAATCATGGCAAGAAAAGTGCGGCAGAAAAAGTGTGGCAGAAAATTCGTGGCATGAAAAGTGTATCAGAAAATTAGTGGAAATAAAAGTGTGACATAAAAAGTGTGGTAGAAAAACCACAGCATAAAAAGTGCGGCAGAAAAACCGCAATAGCAGAACGCTACAAGAAGAAAAAAGGTATAGTTTTTATATGTGTAGTGTTGAATCTATGAATATGGTTGAGGGTTTGCCTTGTAAATCTATTGGATTCCCTCTTGGAAGTTTAGGGATTGCACTAGAGTTGATTTGAGGCCTACTGAAGTTTAGTATTGGTTCAAGTTTGAGGGATTTTGGTTGAGGGATGTTGTTGAATTTAATGGTACAGATAGAGGTTGTATAATAGTGAGGTTAAGGCACATGGTTGATGTGAGGATTTATGGAGAGTGTGGTGCATTTCTAGAGGTATCTTGTTAGTTATATTGGTGTACGTTAATGTATATGGTAGATGTATATGATTGGGTACATGGATGAGATACATACTTCAAGTACATGGTGATATTGATACATATTGTTGAGGCATAGTTTGGTTTGTTGTTGATACATGATTGGTACATGTTGTTGGTTATATTTGTATACTATTGATGTACTTTATCGATATGCATTTTTGGCACATGGTTTGAATGATATTATTGTGATTTTGGGTATGAGATCTATGTTATCAGATCATATATATTGAGGAGAGTATTGGTACATGTTTTTGGTGTATTTATTTTTGTTGGTACAAGAAAGGAAAAGGTACAGGTTGGTTATAGGACAATGGCACAGGTTGATTATAGGTGAGTGGCACATATTGGTATAGGTTTACAACAGTATATCTCACAGTGACGGTGTGACAGTGGTTCCATCATTCTACTTATATATCAGGGCGGTTGGACGGGGCAAGGATAGGTGGTTGTAGCTAGAGAACATAGGGGGTTGCAGCCTCCTTATGGTTGTAGCCAAAGAATTGGGGAGTTGGACCTTCCCTCGTGTTGTATCTTGAGAAACTAGGGGGTCAGAACCTCCTTCCAATTGTAGCTAGAAAATTGGAAGTTGGTGCTTCCTTTACTGTAATTCTTGACATATAAGAAAAACATTCTATGGTTTTCTCTTGAATTGAGTTTCCACGTAAATATTGGTGTATTGTGAATTGTGTGGATGTGTTTGTTATTGTTTATTATGCATTGATGAATGTTAATGCTTATGATACAGTAATATATTGATGATGAAGAGATGAACATGGTTGAATAAGTAAAATAATATACATTGTGGTTTAAAGGATTAATAATTGGTATAATTTCGCATTACTGATTCACCCCCCCCCCCCTCTTAGTAATCCAACATGATAGTGATTCATGGCACAAGCAAAGGCCAAGGAGTTGGTTCTACAGAGAAGACAAAGGGCGTAGTCTTTGAAAAACCCTAAGAAAAATCCCTTTGAGGAAGCAGATTCACGGTGGAGGAGGAATCTACAACAACCGTAGATTGGCGTGAGATTTGATCTAGTCCATTGGATTAAGCCTTGATCAGAGGAGAGCACGGAGAAAAGGAAGGAAATTTACTAGTCATCAATCTGAGGTGAGGAGATAATGGAGATGTTAAGTATGGGATCCTTCGATGATTCGACACTCCAGGTGAGTCGTCATTTTTTTGTTGGTTAGAGGGGAGAAGCTTCGAAGTCCCAGAGTTAATTCTAGCCATAGATAAAGTGAATAAAATGTGAGCCGTAGATCTCATGGTTCAATCACTCGATGCACTTCACCACTCTGGGAGTTCGTTCATCATATGTTTTGGAGTAGGAAGCCACGAAGCTATGAATTCCAGAGTAAATCCTAACTATTGATCAGGCAGGAACACAGACCATTGATCTTTGAGCCTTTGGTAGTTCAGAGATTTGATGATCTAGGAGCTTGGCATTGTGTTTTTTGTGGAGGGAAATCAGAACCCAGGAGTCCCTGATTTAATATCCACCATAGATTCCAGGAAAGGAAAAAAAAATCCCCACCAGTCATTTGATTAAAGGACGAGTCAAATATGACCTTGGTGAGTTGATGGAGCGGAAGGATAGGGTAATAATACCCATAGTTTTTGGTCACATCACTTTATGACCGATTTCGAACAGTAAATTCTCTAGGTGGATTGGCGTGTTTCATTTTGGTAAATCCTTGGGAGTGTCATAGCCCAGGAGCTCTGAATATCGTCTTTTTGGCCAACGCGTGGTTCTAACTCGCGGTCACATGCGTTTCAGTTGGGAAAAAGGGTTAGCACCTGTAGATTAGTTCCCAAGGAGTAGAGGGGATAGTATAAGTTCCCAACAAGATTTTTGTGGGGCCTACAAATAGAAATTTGTGGTTCCTGTGTGCATCAGAGAGGACCCAATGAGGATCTAAAATCAAATTCGACTACTGTAAAATATCTAGATACTATTAGGTCGAGCTCATTTGCATCATGTGGTATCAAAGAGGATTTTGTCTGTAGACAACAGGCAAAGGAAGGAGAAGACAGAGCATGAGGGCTCTGTGTGAAGATTGTTTACAGGTGTGCAACATGAAAGCAAACAACTAGGTGGGATGAAGAAAAGAACTAGTTGCATTCTTGGAGAAGAAAATATCATGTGGAGCTCTTAAAGTAATCAGTTGGAGTGCAAAAACACAATATCAAGGAGTGATTAAGAGAGGATCGAGCGCAAGATGTGCACCCACACTCAACAAGAGTGTAAAATCTCGGAGGCGGTTCCAACAGGTGACCCAAAGGCTAATAAAGGAGAGAATTAGCAGAGGCTAGTTGTAGATCACACATAAATGGGAGAAGAAATGGCCACTGAAGGTCATTGTCAAGGCTCAAGAGGAAGCCACAAGAATATGAACAGAGAGGAGATGGACAAAGAGATCAAGGAGACTAGAGAGGATCTCAACAGATTGATGTTGCAATGGTAGAGAATGCAACAAGGAGAGAAAGAGAGATGGAGATATGAATGGCCCATGAAGAAGAAGGTGAAGTGGCCTATCCATCAATTGATCATCATGAGGAAAAATCAAGTGTTGAGGATATGGTTGAGACAAATAGAAATTCTTAAGGAATCATAGGAGAAATTACCATCAGCAGAGAAGATGGTTTACATATGTAAACTAGAATAAGGAGAAAACCTTGATGGAGATGGTGATGAGAAGAGATCATTGAAAGATCTCATAAACTTCTAGGAGGATAGAATGGAGAAGTCAGATTTCCAAGAGAGAAATGAGAATATGATACTTTCTGATGGTCTCAAGAACTCGGTGAGGGATTCCATTCAACATGTGCAAGTGTTGATAGGAGAGGAAATGGATCAAAAAAGAGTGCTTACAGAAGATGAGAGAGATGTAGGAGATAAGCCTCATGAGCAGGAAGATTCTTGTGGGGTTGCAATTCACATGAATGAATATTATGATAAGTTGAATACTTCAACTCTCAAGCAGGAGGATTAGAGGTGCATTCTAATCATTGGGGGAATCAACATATCCCTTCCAAGAATAGCATACGAGGCCAGTGCATGTGTTGCATATGAGGAGGTGATGCAGGAGACATCCAAAGAATATTCCATAGGGAAAAATGTTTTTAAAACTAACAATTTATGTGTAACTATAGGTGCAAAATAAGAAGGAAAACCAACAAAGATTGTCAAGGAAAAGGAGAAGGAGAAGAAATTGAAATCTTCTCAAGAGATGAAAGAGGAGGAGACCCACAAAGTTACGAGACAAGAGAATGTTCAAGGAGAGATGGAGGATCAAAGTTATGCAGAATAGAAGACAAAAGAGAAGAATTGGCCAATGATGATGGCCAAAATAAGAAAGAGAAAGAGGAGGAAGAAAGAGAAACATCTTCCCAAAATTTGAAGGGAAGAAAAGACCATAACCATGTTCTGATGGTAGGGAAGATTAGAGTATCTCTTGGAAAGGGCCCAAGAGGAAAGGCCAGTGAAGATGATGCTTGTAAGGAGGATGAAATAAATCCCATAGGGCCCGTCATTTCAAAATATAGTAGGAACAACGAATAATAGCATTCAGAGGAAATGCTCATGGATTGCAGTAAGGGAGAAGAACAAAAAATAACAACATAATTGGAATTTGCAGCAGAAGAGAGAGAAAACAATGTGGATTTTGTTTATCTATGAAAGGGGCTTGAATCTATGGAGGAAAGGATAATAAACCATAGAGGTATCATCCAAGAAGTCAATTTGGATTTCGATAAAGAAGAGGATATTCAGAAGTAGTAGAGCAGACTACAAGAGAGGAACCAAAACATGGATAAGTTGGACATGGAGATTGAATATATAAGGAAGTTGATGATGAGATCAACAAAGGAGATATTCAACAATGTATGGATGATGAAAAGAGAAGAATGCAATGGAAATATTGATGGATACCTACAACATAATATTTGGAAACCATGATGAGAGCCTATGGTAGCAACATGACAACAACAACAACTGTTGATACTGAGAGGGGGGTGAATCAGTATCAAGTACAATTTAAAAACAAAATTCAACTTATACTTAAACCATTCAATTATATCCAATGAGCAATGAAAAATAGTATAAGAGTTACACCAATACACCATAATACACCATGCACAATATATGAGAAATAATCAATAGTTTTTGTTCAAGGGAAGTAAGGACTTCCAAAGGTAGCTACAGCTTCCAAATATAAAGGGAGGGATAAACCTCCAAGAGGAAGATACAATCCTCCAATATCAAGAGAGATTTTAACTCTCTATCATTGCCCCTTCCTTCCACCCAAGAATATATGAGAGATAATAAAACTTTACATTAAATCATCACCATCAACCAATCATCACATAGAACCTGATAATTCTTTCTGAGACTTCTTCAATTTCTGCAATTATTCAATTTTTGGAGTACTCTGATCCTGTAGATAATGTTACTCAATGTATTCTCTGAAACTCCTCTAATTTTCACTCCTTGAATCCTCCCCAAAAAGAGGTTATAGAAAGAATGGTAG
>ML815983.1:116424-133772 GCA_009831015.1 Picea engelmannii | reverse complement strand
CATGATGTATACTATCCATTCATGGGTGTTGTATATTCATGTGCATTTTCCTTCATGTCCAAATACCTTTATCAATCTTGCGGTCCAAAACCCATGACTAGGGTTGACATCAATGACAACAATCAATCTTCCAACAACAACAACAAGGAAGAGGAGCATATGAGGAGCTCCAAAATCAAGTTTGGGACCCTGGAGAATCTCAACCAAAACAACAGTGGAGCCATGAGTAGGAGCTCATTATTTTTTCAGCAAAGGAGTATGATGCAGGATCATATCTCCCACTTATCATCACGTCAGCAGCCAGCGCAATGACGCATGGGAATGGAGCAGATCTTGAGGAGAGAGGGAGAAACCCTTCTCATTTTTTTTTTAAATTCTCTCTTTTAATGTAAATTAAGTGAGGGAATTCTCTAGAAGCTAAAGATCCATTGTATGGGTCAAGCTTGTATGTAAGTCATCTTTAATGGCTGACAGGTAGATGAATCCAGATCCAATTCAGATGAGTTGTAAATTAAATGTAATTTAATGTATTAGGTGACGAAGGATCGAGAAGCCCCTATTTTGTATGAGGGTCAATGTATTGAGGATTATGATGAATATTCTCTCGGGATAGACTAAGAGAGTTCTAGAGAGGAGGAGAAGAGAAGATTGAGACTCTGTTGTAGTCCAACCTTGTAATCACTGTGAATATTGTAAAAAGCATTCAGATTTAATAGAAAAGTAGAGTTCCTTGCACAAGAATCTTTTTGTGAGTTATTTATGTGAATGAATGTTTGTTTTTATGAATGTCTGTGTATATTTGTGAATGATATGAGTGTTTGAACATTCCTCTTTGCAGGAGTAGATAGAATTTCATGTCTCTGTGGATTTTCTTATTGTTCTAGACTCCCGAGGTGGTGCAAGGAGTGCACACTAGATTTATTGAGAACTCTGAGAAGCCAACACAAGGAGTGCGTAAGATCTTAGTTTCAAGTTCAGGAGGTGCATGATAAGTGGGCACACCAAAATCAGTCAATATTAGAAGGGATAGGAAGCCAGTGAAAGGAGTTCAGAAAACCAACACTTTGTTAAAAGTGATGGTAAATATCAGGAGGAAGAGAAAAAACAACCAGGAGGGAACTGAAGGAACAATTTAACAATGCTCATAAGCTCAGGATAAAGAGCGTAGGTTCTAGGAGGGCACACTGATTTGTTTGAAGTAATAAATGGTTGAGTCCCTTTGAATTTTGAATAATATGATAAGATCGAGAGGGGGGATTGTTGAAGTTAAACGTAGATAAATGTTGCAGCCTTTAAAACCTTGAGAAATTAAAATCTCAAGAGAGATAGCACAAGTGTGCTGCAGAGAACTTATTATAAGTTCCAATATCAGGAGGGATAGTGATTCATGGCACAAGAAGAGGCTAAGGAGTTAGCTCTATAGAGAAGGAAAAGTTCATAGCCTTTGAAAATCCCTGAGAAAAATCCCTTTGAGGAAGCAGAGTCATGACAGAGGAGGAATCTATAGCAGCCATAGATTGGTGCGAGATTTGATTTGGGTCATTGGATTAATCCTTGATCATAGGAGAGCACAAAGAAAAGGAAAGAAAGTTTGGATTCATCGATATGAGACAACAAGAGAACGAACTTGTTATATCTAGGAGCCTTCGGTGATTCAACACTCCGGGTGAGTTGTCATTTTTTGTTGGTTAGAGTAGAGAAGCTCTGAATTCCTAGAGTGAGTTCTAGTCGTATAAAAAGTGGAGATAACATGAGTCGTAGATATCACGGTTCAACGACTCAAAGAACTTGACCAATCCGGTAGTTTGGTGATCATATTTTTTGGAGCAGGAATCCTTGAAGCTCCGAAGTCTAGAATAAATCCCCACCATTGATTAGGGAGGAGCATGGAACGTTGATCTTTGAGCCTTTGACAATTCAGTTATTAGGTGATCCAGGAGCTTGGTGTTTTGTTTCTTGGTGGAGGGAACTCCAAAGCCTGGAGTCCCTGATTTAATATGCATCGTAGATTCCAGGAAAGGAAAATCAAATCCCGCCAACTATTCGATCAAGGGAGGAGTCAAAGATGACTGTGGTGATTTGATGGATTGGAAGCATAGGGTAATACCCATAGTTGTTTTTCATGTCGCTTTATGACCAGGTTTGTCTAGTAATTATTCTTGGTGGATTGGTGTGTTGTGTTTTGGTAAATCCTTCGGAGCGCCGAAGTCCCGTTGCTATGAATAGCTCCTTTTTTTCCAACTCATTTTTCTAACCCACGATCACATGCATTTTAGTTTGGAAAAGGATTAGTGCCCATGGATTAGTTCCCGAGGAGTAGAGGGGATATTGCAAGCACCCATTGGGATTTTTGTGGGGCCTGTGTGCATCAGAGAGGATCTAAAGAGGATCCAAGAGACAATTTGACTCCTGTGAAATATCCAGAGACTGAGAGGTCGAGCGTGTTTTCATAAAAAAAACAATTTTGTGACCTTGGTCACACATTTGACTTACACTTAGAAGATTATGTTTCATATCTTCCACTAGTAGAACATTTTCTTCCTTGGTAACCTTGTTTCCAATTTTGACTTTGCATCTTCCAATGATTCTAGTTGAGTCGTTGTTTCCAAAGGATATTGTTCCATCTCTTTCCTTTCTCAAAGTTAGAAACTTTTCCTCATCACCCGTCATGTGCTTTGAGCATCCACTGTCAACATACCAACCATGTTTCTTGTGTTTATATTGTACAACGAGTGTGAATTCTTGAATTTTATACTAATTTTTCTTTCTTATCCATATTCTCTGTTGAGGTTCCTATATGCGACTGTTGTTATTATGTTGTGATTCTCTAGGATGGATTGTCATTATACGATATTTGGCTATGTGCCCAAAGTTGTTTCTCTTGTATCATTCCACTTTAGTGCTCAAGGAATCAAGTCTATTACAGTTTCTTCTTTGTGTTTCACTAGGCCTTCTTGGATAACCATTTTGTGTATAAATTTCATAGTTGTTTCTATTTCTTCTATTTTCTCTGCAATTTACAACTTTATGTCCAAAATTATTACATGAATAACATAAAACAAAGAAGATAGTTTGATACCTGGGAGTTGAATATCTTCTGAAAGGAGTTACTCTTATGAATCCTTCTTCTTCTTGAGTCCTTCTTGTTTCTAACTGTCGTTGATTATGAAATTTGAATCTTCTAGGTGGAGTGTCCCTGTGATCTTCCTTGTAAAACTTCTTATCTCCCATGTCTATCTCTACATAGCTTCTTGGATATGTTTCTTGATATTTTGTTTTGGAGCTTGATCCTTTTTTTGTATGATTGTATCCAAGTATGGACTTGTCATGATTTGGCCTTTGACTGTTGATAATATCATCCAAAACTTTTGAGTTGTTCTGCATGTTTTTCTTTTGAAGATATTTTTTCAATGTGACAATCTCTGCTTCCAAATTTCCAATGATCATGTCTCTTTCTTCTAACCGTTCTTTGAGTGCTTCTTCAGTTATTTTGTCTCCTTCAACTTAAATTTTTAATTTAGTGATCATTTGTTCTAGTTCTTCAGAGTTGGAACTTTGAGATTCCTCTTTTATTTTTAGTTATGTTTGTAGTGACTTGTTTTTCTTCTTTTCCCTTATTATAAATTCTATGGAACTCATCAATTATTCTTTGTAGTCAACTTATTCCTCTTCATACTCTTCTTCGGTTCCTTCTTCATTGGAGTCTTCTACTTCCATGAATAGAACCCTTTCCATCTCACTTCCACTGTCTTCAGCTTCGTCTGATGAGGTGTTATCTTATTTTGTGCAAAAGCTTTTCTTGAAGAATTTGTTTTTGGTTTTCTTGCCTTTGTACATTTGTTTTTTATTTGAATCATCTTCATTTATTTTGTTTTTCTTATGGGGATTTTTTTTAGAAAAATAACCAATACCAACAGAATCAAAACAAATCAATGGAAGCTTACCTCTATATTTGGCACCGGTTCTCTTTTTCAGTCTTCTGACAAACTTGGCTACTTCTTCATCGTCTTTTGAGATGTCATTGTTGATTCTATCTTATTTTCCCTTTTCCTTTCCCTTTTTCTTTTATTTCTTGGATTCTTTGAATGATGCTTATTTTGTAACTAGATTCTTCTGCTCAGTTCTCATTTCATAGGATGTGAAAATTCCATGTAGTTCATCCATGCTTATTGAATCCATATCTATTCTTTCTTCTAGTGTTGAGATCTTAGGATCAAATCTCATTGGTAGAGATATTAGTACCTTTCGAACAATTATAGATTCATCAACTTCTTCTCCCAATCCTATGATTGCATTCACCGTTTCATCAAATCGTAAGGAGTAAGCTACAATATTCTCATCTTCCTTCATCTTTAGCTGTTCAAATTGACCTCTGTAAGTTCGAATCTTTGTTGCCTTGAATTTTTCATCTCCTTCATAAACATTCTGAAGTTTGTCCCAAATATCCTTTGCGGAGCTGCAATGCATAACTTTGACATATATCGAATCACCAAGACCATTTAGAAGTGCATTTTTTTGTTTGAATTATTTAGACTGATTTTCCATCCGTTTTCATTTGTTGGTGAAACTATTGGTTTTTTATATCCATCTATAATTTATTTCCAAACCTCAAATCCCTATGCTTGTACACATGTTTTCATCCTTCTCTTCCATAATGCATAGTTATTTCCATCAAACTTTGGTATTCCATTTTTATACATATTGTTTATCTCCATGATCTACCTTTCAGTGGTTAAACTGATTTCTGAAGGAACCTGCTTTGATACCAATTGTTGGATTACTAAGGGGCGGGGGGGGGTGAATCAGTAATAGATGTTTTTAATCCTTTTAACCACAATATGTAAGTCTTATTTATCTTTATCATCAATATACCATTATCATTCAACAAGTGTAGACACAATAAACCATGAACAATGAACAATCATACACATACATAGTACATCAATATTTGTACATGGAAAACCAATGCAGGAGAAAACCACATAATGTTTTTCCTTATATGTCTTTAAGAATTACATTCATTGGAAGCACCAACTTCCTTTGTTCTCCAACTGCAACTGGAAGGTGGCTCTGACCCCCTATATTTTCAGGATACAACTTGAGGAAATCACCAACTCCCCAATTCTCTGGCTACAACTATAAGGAGGATACAACCCCCTATGTTCTTTGACTACAACCAAATGGTGGCTACAACCACATATCATTGCCCCTTCCAACCACCCTGAAATTTAAGTGAAATGATGAAACCACTGTCACACTCTCACTGTGAGATATACCACTGTAAAACTGTATCAATATGTGCCAACAAACTATAATCAACCCATGCCACTTACCTGTAAACAACCTGTACATGTACTCATATTGTACCAAAACACACCCAACAGGTACACAACCTGTATATACTGCAACTCATGTATTTATGCGCCATGTCTATGTTGAAACCTACATATGTACGTGGCCTATCTATACTGCATCCTGCATACACCTTTAGAAAAATAAGGTTTTCACCCTTTATGAAACTCCAAACACTTTGTTGCCTTTGTCACATCACCTTGAAACCTATCATTGTGTCTTATTTGTAGTTGTACCCTGTGCATACATCATCTTATATATATATATATATATATATATATATATCCCTTAACTAAGTGCATATATATCTCTAGTGATGTTCCATACATGTGTGTATAATCATGAACAAGTGTAATAACCCTCACATGGACTAGAGATCAAACCCTCACTAATAAACAACCTCACACTACACCAAAATCTCCACAAACACTTCACAACTAAAATATCTCAACCATGTAGCACAAAAACCCTCAACCATATGACAAGAAATATAATATGTATCTCAACACTAACAAGATGTACCAATGATAAATATCAAATATACCAACACTATATTTCTGTAGATTTGGCTTATACAGTAAGTTACATACAACCAATAACCTCTCTAGGGAAAACCCTCAAACCCCCATAACCATATCTGACGTAGACAACAATATCCAACTACACATAGAAAAAATGCATACCTTTTGAATCTATAGATAGATATGTTGTATCTGATCACTGTAGACCTTCCTGGGAGCTTTCTTTCAGACTCTAGAGACCTGACATCTTCATCTCCTCAAGTTTTCATGGTTTTTCCCAATTGTACACGATCGTTCCTTCTTCAACATGTGTATGTACGCGCTTTGTTCCACTGTTGCCCGCATACACCTAAAAAACTAGGGTTTTTTCAATATTTGTACAATTCCAAAACTTTC
Source organism: Picea engelmannii (assembly GCA_009831015.1). NCBI lineage: Eukaryota > Viridiplantae > Streptophyta > Pinopsida > Pinales > Pinaceae > Picea > Picea engelmannii. The sequence goes on along the minus strand of ML815983.1, from coordinate 127,503 downwards.
ACTGTCAACCTTCGAGCTACCTCCAACTTGCGTAACTTCAGATGTGTCAATGAGTACCTGCAATAAACCTTACACAATAATACATATTCAATGTGCTCAATAGGTGCTAATAGGAGACCCTTGGTCTCTTATTTATACTTGTTAGCTCTGATATTTGGATGGTCAAATTTTGGTGTTAAAGATTCACATTTTTCCTATATACTCAAAATAACGCCTTCCTATATTGTTTTGCCTATTATTAGGTCTTATGAGAGGTTTTGAAGCTTGAAATTGAAGTTTTGAAACATACGCTACACGAAGTTCCTGCAGGAGTCTGTTTTCAAGAAAATGACATATTTTTGGGTTTTTTGTGATGGATGATGGTGAAACAAGATAATTACACTATTCCACACCCTACAATACACATATGACATGAATAGTGAGGCAACAAAAGGTAATGATAAGCCATAATGGCATGAAATATAATATGCTCTGTTTTTTCCTTGTAATAAGAAGAGGGGGTTTGGAGATGGTTTTGTGATTCTTAGGGATGAATTTAAACATGTTTTAGCCTTTAGAAACCATTTTTTATCATCAACAAAGTGTTTTGGAGTAGTCTTGTATGAAAAAGGAGAAAACAGACTACTGAAAACATGGGATTTTTTGGAAATGATTTTTTTTTGTAGTCAAGTTAAAACTCAGTCTCTGACCAAATGGAAAGGCATTTGTGAAAAAAAAGAGAGTTTTTTCTCAAGAAAAATCTAATATACAAAAACCTCTCTCATTTTTCACAGAGGTGTCATTTGTTTGGAGATACAAGCATAGCTTTACAACTCATTTTTCAGATTTGAAAAAACAAGATTTTTCATGTTTTAGTCATCATATTTGGTCACATATTATGAGGATATGGAGAGATATTTTGAAAAAATGAAAGAGGTTTTTCTCAAGAATAAGCTCATATAAAAAAAAATCCCTAAGGATTTACGCATGTGTCATGGTTTAGTAGATACAAGCAGATATTTACAACTCATTCTTCATAAATTCGCCATATGTTGTGAAATGAGACAATTAGCCTTTAGTTTGATTCCACACGTGCCAAGAGGAGGTGCCAAGTCAAGAGGACACATGGATGTTAAAGGAGGATATTTTTTCTAAACATCATCAAATATTTGATGTTATTTGAATGTATTTAATGCTCTAAATTTCAAACAATATATTTTAGGTATGGGACTGATTTTCCAGATTTTTTGTAATCTTGTTGATTTGACTAAGTGAAAATTCGACCCTAGGAGGTGTCATATATGTCTATTTTGAGTAGATCAGATCCAAAATTTGAGGATCTAGTTGCCATCTCATAGATATATAAATCTCATGGAAAATCATATGTAAAATATGGGGGATTCAGTATGAGTGACAGAGAGAGTTGCATAAGGTGAACAACTTGTGTAATACTTTGAAAAATATTGTCAAGACTTCTATGTAAAGATTTCAACTGATAACAAATTTTATGATCAATTTGTTTTCCTCAGTTTATCATTTCTTTCTTTTTCATCTACTTAAATGTGTTTTGTTGTTATATGATATATGTATGCAATTCGGTGCTGAGAAGACTATAGTAAAAGATATACTGTAGTTTTCGCCACCAACCACATTTGAGACTTATATTCATAGTTAGAAAGGGTTTCTGAATGTTGAGTATTCTTCCCTGTAAGTATATCAAGGATCAGGGTGTTTTTTTTATGAACTTGCATTTTTTTTTTGTTCATTTCTTCATTCCTTTTCTCTATAGCCTTGGAGCTGATCTAATTTTTGTTAGCTTGACCTATTGCCCATAGAATGCTGAGATAGGGTTATTTTTTTTAATGGAATCCATGCCCAATGGCCAACAACTGATTTGCAGTCATCTCACTACCTTAACACCGATCCTACCACTCTCTGAGTTTTCCTAAAACCCAATTAAATAAAGGTTTGATCGGCTTGATTATTTAGTAGTCAAGAGTCAACTTCTAGTGCTAGCACCTTTTGGTGGTGCTTCCAGGGAGAGAAGAATGAAGTGATATTCCCTGGGAGAGAAACAATGATCAGATTCTATTTTTGATGGTGAACAAGAAGTGAACATATATCAAAATACATATCATTCACCATGGCGAATCCACTCCATGAAGGAAGAACCTGTTGGCAACTTCACTGATACATGACAACAATGGAGATGGAAGCTATCTTGGCTCGGAGGTTTGCACCTCTAAATTTTTCAGTTGTTCTTGGTTTTCTTAATCTCGCACCTTCTTTCTCATAGTGCACAGACTTTCTTCCTATTTTTAGTGAAAAGGATGAGGATAATATTGCACATCATGTAATCAAGTTTCATCAATACACGAATCAACTGAATATAAATCATGAGGATGTATTTATGAAAATTTCCATGTATTCATTGGACGACTATGCAAGGAAATGATATCGATCTCTTCCTATCTTTATCATTTCTTCACTGAAGGATTTTCATGTTGTGTTTCATTCATATTGTAAGAGAATTTACCTAGCCGAGAGACTTTTTGAGCATTATTGTGAGGGATATGTATTATACACTCAAAATTTTGTAGATTATTCTTCTAGCAGTGCAAATGAAGGGGATGATAATATTGAGGAGGAAGAAGAAGATTCATTATTAGCTATATCTTCTTCTAATTCTATTTTACAGGAGGAGGATTTTCAACAGTCAGATATTGAAATTGATAACAATGATACTCTAGATGCATTTGGCATCAATCCAAATGTTTCTAATAGTAGTGATTATGATACAAAAGTTGTTCCAAATCTGTTTGAAGGTTATATTGTTGATGATAATACACAAAAATATTCATCTTTGTTATTAGAATTGTATCATACTTCTCAAGTTTATGATGAATATACTGATGATGATAAATAATTAAATGTTTATGAAACATTTGAAGGTTCATTAGCTAATAGAACCTTATCTAGTTCCGATTTTCAGAAAACATATGATCAACAATATATTCATGTTATAGTTGATGATAGTTATGATTTTTTTTTTCAAAATACCAATGAAGATATCCTTATTCCCGATAAATCTTACAAAGATATCATTGTTGACGAGAATTATCAGTAGATATCTCATGATATATATTTTGAAACTCATCCTTCATTTGATCACTATGGAGACAATGATGTTGAAAATCATGAACGAAATGTTGTATTTCCCTCTAAAGTATGTGGATGTAATGGGCCAACAGATGACAATTGTGGATTTGAGTCACAGGAATATAGTAAGGGAGATCAAGTAAATCATGGTCTCATTAACAAAGAAGAAGTTGCAAATGAACAGTTCAGTTTTTTACATCATCTATATTGTTTGAGGGGAAGTGAATAAAATTTGATGGTTCATGTCCAAGATGTAGTATTACCAAAAGAATTCATGAATCATCTTATTTTCAATTGAGCCACGAGAAGGATCACAATGTTATTCATGTAGAGGTTTCAACACAATGGCAACTTTCTCTTTTGGATTAGCTGAAAGTATCTTGTTATGAATTTCATGACCCAATGATTTTTTACATGGAATCGATGTTTCCACATGTTCAAAATGTGGCAGAATTTGGCATGACACTTTCTTGCAACTGTAAGTTTAAGTTTCTCATCAATTTTATGGTGCAAATATCATATTTTTCTTTTGTTCTCATTTGCATATCTAAATATCATTATGTTAATAAGATGCTTTCATGGATTCATTGGAAGTACGATTACACATGATTAGCCATTTTTTGTTAATTAGAAGTAGGAGTAGCAAGATGAATAAGCTCGTCCTCGAGTACTTTTTTTTTAGTTTGGTGTGGTTTGTAGCAGAATGGAAATCATAAGACTTCATAGCCCAATGGAGACACTAGACGCTTGTTCAGTTTGTTAGTTTAGAATTCAATTTGGTTTTTTCAATAGTTCTTTCAGTTTTCAGTTTGAATAAGTTGCAAGGATGTTCTCAGGATTAGGCACATGTTTTCTTGTTCTTGGCAGCTTGCAGGGAGCATGCCATCCCCCGTGGAGCCAATGTTGTATTTGATATTTGCATGGTCAAATTTTGGCCTTAAAGATTCATATTTTAACTATATACTCAAAATAATGCCTTCCTATATCATTTTGGCTATTATTAGGTCTTATGAGAGGTTTTGAAGCTTGAAATCAAAGTTTTGAAACATGCACTACACAAAGTTCCCGCAACAACCCATTTTCAAGAAAATGACATAGTTTTGGGTTTTTTGTGATGGATGATAGTGAAACATGATAATTACACTATTCCACACCCTAAAATACACACATGACATGAGTAGTGAGGCAACAAAAGGTAATGGTAAGACACAATGGCATGAAATATCATATGCTCTGTTTTTTCCTTATAACAATAAGAGGGGGTTTGGAGATGTTTTTATTATTATTAGGGATGAATTTAACATGTTTTATCCTTTATAAACCATTTTTGATCATCAACAAAATGTTTTGGAGCAGTCTTGTATGAAAAAGGAGAAAATTGACTGTTGAAAACAAGGGATTTTCTAGAAATGATTGTTTTTGCAGTCAAGTGCAAACTCTGTATCTGACTAAATGGAGAGGAATTTGTGAAAACAAAATTTTTTTTTTCTCAATCACAAGCTCATATACAAAAACCTCTCATTTTTCACATAGTTGTCATGGTTTGGGAGATATAAGCATAGATTTACAACTCATTTTTCAGATTTGAAAATACAGGAATTTTCATGTTTTAGTCATCATATTTGGGCACATATTATGAGGATATGGAGAGGTATTTTGAAAAAATGAACGATTTGTTTCTCATGAACAAGATCATATACAAAAATCTCCCTCAGGTTTTACATAGGTGTCATGGTTTGGGAGATACAAGCAGATCTTTACAACTCATTTTTCATAAATTTTCCATATGTTGTGAAATGGGATAGTTATCCCTTAGTTCGATTCCACATGTACCAAGAGGAGGTTTCAATTCAAGAGGACACATGGATGTTCACGGAATTTTTTTTTTATAAACATCCTCAAATATTTGATCTTATTTGAATGTATTTAATGCTCTAAATTTCAAACCTTAGATTTTAGGTATGGGACTCATTTTCCATATTTTTTGTAATCTTGTTGATTTGACTAAGTGAAAATTAAACCCTAGGAGGTGCCATATATGTATATTTTGAGTGTATTTGATCCAAAATTTTAGGATCTAGTTGTTATCTCATATATATATATATATATATATATATATATATATATATATATATATATATATATATATCATGGAAAATCATATGTAAAAGAGGGGGGATTCAGTATGAGGTATAGCGAGAGAGATGCAGAAGGTGAAAAACCTGTGTAATACTTTGAAAAATCTTATCAAGACTTCTATGAAAATATTTCAACTGATAAAAAAAATTATGATCAGTTTGTTTTCCTCAGTTCATCATTTCTTTATTTTTCATCTACTTAAATGTGTTTTGTTGCTATAGGATATATGTATGCAATTCGATGCTAAGAAGATTGTAGTATAGGATGTACTGTAATTTTTGCCACCAGCCACATTTGAGACTTATAATCACAGTTAGAAAGGGTTTTTGAATTTTGAGTATTCCTCCCTGTAAGTATATCAAGGGTCAGGGTGGTTTTTGATTAACTTGTAGTTTTGTTTTCTTCATTTCCTCATTCCATTTCTCTATAGACTTGGAGCTGATCTAAGTTTTGTTATCTTGACCTGTTGCCCATAGAATGTTGAGATAGGGTTATTTCTTTTAATGGAATCCATGTCCAATGGCCATCAACTTATTTTCATTCATCTCACTGCCTTAACATTGATCCTACCACTCTCTATGTTTTCCTAAAACCCAATTAAATCAAGGTGTGATAGGCTTTATTCTTTAGCATTAAAGAGTCAACTTCTAGCGCTAACAATACTCTCCAAGTAGCTTCCTCTAGGGGTTACCTTCTAACCAACTTAACCCAATTTCCTTCTTTTAGGGCTAACCCACTTCTAACCACTTTTCCATTTAGAAACACTTTATCCACAAATAGTAAACTCTCCACTTCTAGTTGCAACTAATTTATTTTTAATTATTTTCTTATTGCAACAACTTAACTCATGATTAACTCCTAGTTTCACTCACTTTGACTAGTCAACTTCTTCTAGGGATTTCTAGAATAATTTGAATTCTTTAACCTTGTAGGGGATTCTAGATAACTCAAGAGGGTTCTCCAACTTCACAAGGCCATAACTATCCAATCATGAAGAGTTATGTGGCGTTCCATGTATCACCAGAAATGGCATGACATGTACTATCCATCTACCGAACTTGCTTCAAGGTTTGAAATCAATGACAACCAATCCAATTAATCAAAACTCCTCTTTCTTTCAATAATAATTTATTGGATTAGTCTAATATTGGAGAAAACCTCCCTCGATTTGATGGAGCATCAACAAAGTCAACATCAACTGTGTTGTTGCTCTGTTGGATCGAGGGAGGTTTGCTCCAAAATTATCCAAATCCTAATGTATTCTCTTCTGAATTGGGCCAACTACACGAAAGTGGAAGATCTTATGGCTCCTTCCTCCCCTCACATCACTCTCAATTCCTCAATACCTAATCTATCTACTATAAAAATAGTTGAAAGAAACACATTACGATTCATGCATAGACACCAACAAAACACCAAATTCATGAAGAAACATATGTGGTTATGAATAACATATAAAATATAAAATTAATTCATTAACATATAACATTCATTCATTAATCATAGATGTAATATACTTCATCTCAAAAACATTTATCATCAAAAATATATTTTCATAATATGGTTCAATATGTTTCTAATTATATAACTATAGTATAATCATTTATTTTTTTGTTTCTTCTTTTTTAAAATGTATTTAGCAAGGACGTCTTCAAGTCCTTCCCCTCTATTTTGTTTGTCCCCTCCATGTATTACTGATGACCTCGTCGTGTAATCACGACATCGAGGTGTTGCAAAGGGGAGCACGGATCATCGATTGCAATAAGAAATAAATGTTAAATTAGTATTGTTTATTATTATTATTACAAGTATTTCATTAATAAAAAGAGCATTAGAGTGTTATTTACCTTCTTCAGTAGTGGAGGTAAGCATAGTAGCTTGGGATATTCCCATATGTTCCTCTTCTTGTCTTCCCTCATCCTCTACATGCTCTAGAGTTGAAACAAGAAAGTTTATAATTAATACTATGTTTTCAAATAAATGTTTTTAATTATATTCCATACAACATGAAATACTTCCACTACCGAGTTGCACACCAACTTCATTGGATGACACTCCACAGTCATTGGGATATGTCCCACTAGTGGGAACATTTATTTCTTTGTTGGTTGTTGCTTTCTTAAAAAACCCAAACACATTACTTTATGGTAGAGAATAATAATCAATAGATTTTATTTTTATTTTTTATATACCATGTGATTCACGACACCATTGGTACTCACTACATCCATGTAATACCTCCCCCAATCCACGAGAGAACATGGGGGGGGGGGGCGGTGAGCATTTTCAAAATATTGGGGCTCAACAACAAGAGCATCTAATAGACCCATTAAAGGAACAACATGTCACTTCAAGGAATATAACCTGGGTGGGGAGGGAAACACTATTCCGAATAAACCAATCAGGCTAAAACCAATTGACAATAATCAATATATGGTACAATTAATAAATTTTACATAATATTCATTAATTTTATTTACTTGTGTGTTGATTTTAGTGACATAAGGTTGTATTTTACACAAGCCTTTTCTGTGTTCAACCATGACATCATAGCCTTTTTCTAAATCAAGCTTAAGGTCTTCCAGTCTTGGAGCTTCTTTGAAATCCAAGCCCTACAGTTTTGCATAGAAACATGAATTTTGATTCTTCTATGCAATTAATTTAAAATTGTTAACAATATATTATTTGGATGCAATTGATTTTTTTGTACCTACAATTCTTGCGATCATTGGAGGATGCAAAATTTAGGGCCTTCCACTCCCTCTCTATAATCATTGGAGGATGCTCATACTTAGGGTTATTTTGTAGATGAACCCTATATTGGTCCCACAAATGTTTTAAATGTTCTCCTACTTTTGAGGTGACTCAATAGTTTTTGAAGGTTCCCTCACTGAACAAGACAACCAACTTGTTAATGAGTTGATATTTTAAATTGGAACTTTGGAGATTCCACCTTGTGCATATGGTGGCTCCAAACATTCCAAATTCAACTCATTCATGTGTTTATAAAAAATATTGTTTCCTGCAAAATGATATTATCGTTAGTTTAAAACAATCACACATTATACGCAAATTTCAATTAGATTGTACATAATAATTAAAACACTTAATTCTTAAATACTTGGAAGCCTTTTTATTTTCATGGGGATCATTTCATCGTCTACAAAAAAGGTAATTGATAGTGTTTATGTGCTAGTGAAAAAGGAATATCCAGGAAGGCATGCTTTAATATTTCCAATGTCACCTTCTGCATCCACAGGATCCCCTTCACATTCTGGCAGGTGAGGGGGTCCACTATTGACATAAAAATTGGTGGGTGTATCAGTATGGCTACCAATATGATGTAGTGTTAGTGTACCAATGGCATTGGTACCAACACCGGGCTCTACATGCACATACTCATGATACATAGTATACATAGGGAGGTAATATGGGATACCTATGGAGGTACCCAATGGGAATGTGGTTATGTATTATTAGTGGATTCCATTCAATGTAAGGTGGACTAGGTCCACTATATTATTAAATAAGTTTCATTATCATGGTACTTATATATAATAAATAGGCTTTCTAGAATATTCTTTCTCTAAAATGTTCCTAGAAAATAGAAAATGCTATATAAAGAAGTGTAAGAAATGTATTGAAGAATAGTCAATAATATTGTGAATGTATCAAACATTGCTTGAGGAGTGTTATCCTTCCTTAAGGATTAATATATGGTGTTACCCTACCTCAAGGGTTTTCTCTATTTCTTGTGTTCAATATTTGGTGAATGGTTTGGATTATTCATGTTGATATTGTGGGTTTATTTTGAGAATTGTCTTCATATCTATTCAGGTACTTAACAATTTGTATCAAAACACTCTCCTTGGCCAAAGAAGGGAAGAGTTTTTGGCTCTTTTTGCAAAAACAATTTCTAGGGAAAAAGGAGGGTGGCGCACTTCAGGTTCATATCTAAAACTTTCTGAGATGAATTTTTCAAAACAAATTGGATATTTGAATTTCTCTCAAAAAATTACCCAATTTTGAAAAAAAATTCAATTGAAATAGAGTCCGAGAAGTGAAGTTATCAACATTTTAAATTCAACAATTTTTTAGGGTTTTTCCAGAAAAAGCCGCACGATTTGTGCAGTAAGTTATTTTTACAACCTAGTTTTTGTTGAAAATTTATTCCAAGAATGTTGTAATTTAGAAGAAGAGATGATGGCCCTAGTATTGAAGAATATATACAATACGACAAGTCGGTATGGAAAGAAAAGTGGAAATATCATCCACACTGGGGTTTCAAAGATGAGGCTCTCATATGGTGGCAATCATTTGACTATTCTAGGTGGATGTCATCTTCTGAGGAATAAATTGAAAAATTAATTTTAGACAACTGGTCTCATGCCAAGATTAATGATAAAGAATGCACCAAGGGTTTATTTTCATGTGAAAAATCTATATTACAGGTTCATGGTTTTTTTCACAAAGAAAATGTTGTTGTTTCTATTAACCCTAGTTGCCAACAAAATTTTATCAATTTTCAGTGGTTAATAGATTGCAAATTCCTGCAAAGAATATTCAAAGAACACAAGTTGTCGGTGAAAATGTTCAATTTTTTAAATATTTGAATATCACTATGGATAAATACGTGTTGCATTCAGATTTTCAGGCTATAGATATGGGTGATCTGGATATTGTTTTAGGATATCCTTCGATAGAATCAGTGGGTACCATTCATATTAATGTGCAAACAAATTTTTTGAAGTTGTGGTATAATAAAAATAAAATCACATTGCATGATATGTCTCTTAGTAAGCCAGAAGGGCCCACAGTGGAAGGAAACAAAGTTATTGTAGACTCTGAAGTTGAATCAGAGGAAGAATATACAAAAGAAGATGAAGTAAATCCATGGGAAGGACACACTAAAGAATCCAAGGAGATAATTGACTCAAAAGGAAACCAGGGGGAAGAATTGAAGAAAAAAGGACCGATTCCTATAGTTGTTGTATATCGCCATCCACATCATATCGAGAAACAATAGTCATCAAGGCAAGGGTGTGTGCATCAACACATTTATGCACCAACAAGGAACCAAAAAAGAAACCAATCTAGAGGTGAATGGAGGCCTACCGACACTACAGGAAGACATCAGGCTAGAGAACCAATCCCATGGCAACACCGATACAATGCAAAGAAATATCAGGGTAGCAAGGAAAAAATTCGACATCACGTTCGTCTTCCATTAGGATGGATGGATGGTCATACTTGGTACCATTTGGCTACATTGCTTAATCGATCATATTGTATGGTTTATTCATGTGTTTCGAGGATGAAACATGTGAAGGGGGATGGAATGTAGTATACCTAGGGAGGTAATATGGGATACCTATGGAGGTACCCAATGGGAATGTGGTTATGTATTATTAGTGGATACCATTCAATGTAAGGTGGATTAGGTCCACTATATTATTAAATAAGGTCCATTATCATGGTACTTAGATATAATAAATAGGCTTTCTAGAATATTATTTCTCTAGAATGTTCCTAGAAGATAGAAAATGCTATATAAATAAGTGTAAGCAATGTATTGAAGAATAGTGAAGAATATTGTGAATGTATCAAGCATTGCTTGAGGAGTGTTATACTTCCTTAAGAATTAATATATGGTGTTACCCTACCTCAAAGGTTTTCTCTATTTCTTGTGTTCAATATTTGGTGAATGGTTTGGATTATTCTTGTTGATATTGTGGGTTTATTTTGATATTTATCTTTAGATCTATTCAAGTACTTAACATGATCCATTACCCGCAAAAACTC
>ML815983.1:49563-61594 GCA_009831015.1 Picea engelmannii | reverse complement strand
AAACTCAGGAAAGAGCACAACAAAGTTTGGCAATTAGATCAGAACATTTTAATGGGTAAATTCCCAGAAAGAAATCATGTAAAGAAGGAAGAAAAGTGCACAAAAGGCGATCTCCCCAGTATGGTCACCAATATATTATAGGGACTTTACACCATGTAGGAGCTAAGCTCCCTAAGTTTCTTTTTATACCTAATACAAGAACAGAGATACAAACAAAGGATTCTTCTAAACTTGATAATATGTCATAACATACAAACATACCAATTCTCTATGAATGGACACACAAACTTACATGAAAAATCAATTAGAGGGAAACATCCAACACATCTTCTATTAATAAAGTAAGCGATATCACAACTTAGAGGTGTAAAATAAAGAGATATCTTTCTTCCAAGCTCCTTTCCCAAGATTTGCCACCAAAACGCCAGAGTAACCTTACTACTTCTTTCTCCCCTTTTCCCATGTAAATGGGTTGATTCTTATAGGAATTTAGGGATAATGCCATACAATTAATAATATAAGATCATCAGGCTCATAATGTAATCCTTCTCGAGACTAAACATCAAGAAATTAGAGTAAGGTCTCATCCATCACCACCAAGTCCAAAAAAGGGAGGTTCTAGGCTCGGTTGTGACATAAGAACATAGACAAAGAGACTCGATTGCGACTTGGCAGTCCAGAAAGGGTGACCAACCCTTTCGATTGGGAGCTTGAGAAAGGAAAAGGGTGACCAAAGGGAAATTAGGCTAGAAACTCAGGGGGGAAATGATGAAAGTGGATGAATTGGGTAGGTGACCTCTAGGAGATGATGTCCCAAGGGTTAGGGGGTTAATAAATCTATAACACCCATACCGTCAACACATGCATCTACTATAACCATGTCAAATTTCAGTGCATACAAACAAAAACTGAAAATTTTCAGTGTTGGCTCCATTCACATGTGAATTTATGCGAGATCAAATTAAAATCATAATTTCCACTAATTGGTAAATGGACAACCTTGAAAATTGTTAAACGAACCAAATTAGTTAAAATTGGAGATGATGGTATAAACCTAAGTTAGATTCTCTTGGTTTCAAGAATGATGTATTATCTAATGAACAAGGCCAACCACGTGAAGGTGGAAGCTCATATGCCCCCACCCCACACATCACTCTCAATTCCCTAATACAAAATTTATTTACTATAAAATATTTGAAAGCAACATAGTAAGAATCAAACATAGAAATTAAGAAAATAAAGATTTAAGGTAAATGAAATATAATAAATCAACTGAAAATATATAAATACATACCTTGTGCATTTCAACATTTCGATATCATTAATATTCTTCTTCATCCAACTCAACATCTGTATTATCTGGTTCATAATTGGTGTTGAAAGGATTGACAATATTTGCATCATCATCAATATTGTCATTTCCAATATTCATATCATGGTATATATCATCATCATGAGCATTGTCTCATGCATTTGGTTCAACTTCTTCAAGTTCTTCATCTGACACATATTCATCGATATCATCTTCATCTAGAACATTGTCTCGAACATCTCCTTGAACTTCTTCATCGTGTTCGTCTGACACATGAACTAATTGCACCTCTAAATCATCTTCTTCCGCTACATTATACTTTATCATCCTTCCTCTTGGATCATATGTAACAACATATGAATGACCCCCTCTACCTAAAACATTTGTGTAAAATACCTATTCGCATTGGCTTGGAAGAACATAGGGCTCTGATCCTAGCTCAACATTCCTTGTATTAACTATGGTAAATCTATTAGCATGTTGAATAACAATTCTATCATGATCATGTTCATTCATTCGTAGCATGTACCATTTAATGTCGAACATAACTAATTTGAAGGATTTAAACTCACACTCAATTATATCATCCAAATACCCATAATGTTGATTTTCAGAGACTTTCAGATGTCTGCCACTTCTAGAGGAAACATTAGTAACCTAAAATACTACATTTATCCCACTATCAGAATTTTTCATCTTTTCATTGAACGTTTTGATGCGAAATTTGTGTCCATTTCACCACGTAGCCTTGTGGTGTTTCAACTGAAATATGTTATACACGTAAAAATACATTTTCAATTGATAAACATATTTATACTTGGAAATTATGAAAAATAATAAGAAAAACATGCCATGTACATCAATATAATATTAAAAAAAAATAAACAATATGGGTGAATATGATTTCCTGTTTATCTTTTAAGCCATATACTAAATTAATTTCCATATGTGTAAGATTGGTATCTCCTTTACATTCAGGTTCTTTAACCAATGTAGCCATACCATTATAACCTACCATTCTTACATTGTATAAATCATTCAATCCATACCTTCATCCAATCAAGATTGTTTGCAATGTATAAATGTATTGCATCTCACTCTCGGCTAGCTGTATGAAAATAAAACAATTCAAATATAATCAATTACCATGGTATACCATCATAATAATGGGTTATGTAGGAAGACTAAAAGTTAAATAAGTACGATACATATAAAAACTAAAAATTTAAATGTATCATAAATCTCCACCATATACTTATATGTCTATTTCCTCATTCTACCTTTCCCCAATAGGTGCTCCCCTTCAATTTGTTGGTATTGGATTTGACATCCCATATGTGATCCACATTAATAATTGTATATATTTTAGGAATATATTGAGTCATATAAACCATGGCTTGATATACTATACATCCCTCTACCATAGAACATGTTATCTCTCTAGGAGTATCTTTAGGTTGTAGATCAAGAGAGCCTGGTAACTTAATCATAATTCTTAATGATGTATTGAAAACTGGATCAAAGAGGAATAATCACACACTCACTCCTTCACTCAATATAATTTGAATATATCTAGACAAAATAAGGCCTTCAAGAGCTATTGATTAGAGAGTTTGCAAAATATAGGTGTATGGAGAATGATAACTATGTCAACAACATCACATATATTGAAAACACATGTGAAAGGTTGAAAATAACCAACAGAAGATTTTGTGATCTTAGCTTACTAATGCAGAGATAAGATAACACTCATCAATCATTAAGTAAACCAGGAAATGAACATAACATTCAACTCACAAGTGCAGAATAAGAAAGATGAATAGAGGTCTGAGAAATATCAATGAAAGAGGATTATCATTCCAAAATATATGTCAAGGTTTTTACAATAAAGATTGCATAAAATTATTTAATCTTGAACCCTTTACAAAGCTGCCTCAATGGGATTAAATAGGTTTTACAAATTTGACTAAGATCCTCAAAATCTGGATCTGAATGACACCTATAAGATCGAATCTAAGCCAATGCAAAAATATAGGATGAGAACCTATTTATAAGGGATAGATATCTCAACCAAAATCCAAAAATTTAGCTCCGCCTGAGCTACCTTGTGGATGTAGAAGTCCTTCACTTCATTCATCTGATACCTGGAGCAATGACTCATCCATTGAACGCTGAAAATTAGGTCAACTTTGAACAAAAGTGTTACACACAGAGGGTTAACGAGTTGGTGGCGCACTATATGGAGAAAATTCATTTTGTGCTACAAACTCCTGTAGATGCCAGTTTTGTCAAAATTATTCAAAATTGATTGAAAGATTCTTTTGAAAGTGGAGATCTTGTCTCATAAAAACACATATTATTGCCATTTGTTATCTTTATTGAGACTACTTAGACTTCATCTCAATAACCATATCCATACATGTTTCTTTAAGGTAATTTCCATACTTTCATTAGACTTCAAACATCTTAGTTCATCATAGGTCATCATCCATACAAAACCTTTGAATCAATCTCTGAATCAATCACCATGCTTGGGAGAACTAGAAGAAGTAATTTCTTTTAAGAAGATATCCAAATAATTGTTGCTAAGCATATTCTTGTCCAAATATAAGTGTTCAACTAGATTTTTGTTTTCTACTCTCAAGCCAAGGTTCTCTTTGTAAAGATTTACCAATTCTTTCCTCTAAATCATATTTTTCCCGATGTTCTTATTCAGTTGGTTACACTCCCCTCCTATTTCATCTATTTGACTTGGGAGTTGTCTACCAAGTGTGAAATTCTCCTGATGTAGCCTCTGATTCTTTTCCTGAACTTCTTTGAGTTGTCTGTCTACATCTTTGAATAATTTAGTTGAATTATCTTTAGGTTCTTTCTCTATCTCTCAGTCTGAATCTTATGGAGATTCACTCAATTGAACTATGACTGCAAGTGCTTCCTTTTCAAGAGGAGATACTTTAAATTTTTATAACCTAGCTACAGGTTTTACAACATTAGTGCATGGATGGGAATCCTCTTCTAATACAATCTTTCTCTTGGATGAACTTCAGAGGGTTGGTGTATCAATCCTAGCTTGGATAGGCTGAGGATTATCTTCAATATATGTGGGAGGGAGCTCCACAGGAGGATTTATTTTTTCTTCAAGAACCACCTCTTTAGCCTTTCCTTTTCTTTTTCTTCTTTTATATACTTGGACAGGTAAAGGTTCCCAAGGAATGTATTCTTGAGGGGACCGTGGTGTTCCAGATACAGAGGGAAAGGTGGGAGTAGAAGGTTGTGCCATTTCAAGTGAGGGAGCAGAAGGTTCAGAAGGAGAAAAATACTATGGTATTACAAATGATGGGACAAAAGGAGCAATGGGATGTGTTTCAGACTTCTTCTTAGGGGTTTTTAGTTTTGAAGGGGAATGAGGCAAATCAATTTGGTAATTTGAAACAAACATGAAAGTGGGCCAATCCTTCCCTTCCTTCTTCAACTGTTCAAGGACTATGAGATTTATTAAGGGATGGTGGAAAATGGACTTTTGAAGCTTATCAGGTTTTCATTGTGCAAATGAAATCATCCTTTGCAAGCTCATGAAAAGGAAATAAGGTAAGTCTATCTCTTTCTTATCAGCGAAATGGAGAAGAAGCTTGAAATGGTATTGCAAAACCCAGTTGTATCTTCCTTCACGGGTGAATAATCTCTTAATGATGAAGAGAAACTTGTCATATTTCTCTATAAACCACTTCCTTGGCACACCCTTCACTAAATCACTTCCTCTATGCTCAGGCCTGAGCATATATTGACACTAGTCCTCCTTTTCTCATTTATTTTCTTTGAACCATAGTTCCCCTGTCCTAGGGATATCGTTTACCTCTGCAATCAAATCCACTGTCAAATGGATTTCCAAGGGACCAACCTGTCTCTTTCTACTCTTGTAATTTTGCACAAAATCTCTTAAAACCTCTAGGTGATGTCCTTCGAGTTTATCACAGAACCTCCAACATCCCATTGCGCTTGAATGAGTTCACATGGTTAGGATTTTTCTCGATTAGAGTGGTCTCAGTGGGCTCGAATCAAACCATAGAGCCTGACCTCTTCCTAGGGATGGGATCTTTTCTTGGAGCCATCGTAAGTAGAGTGGCTACTGTAAAAACTTTTTCATAGAGAAAATTAGAAGAAAACTCTAAAACAAACAACCTTGCTTTCTTGAGAAAACCTATATAACCTTCCCTTTGTTGGCAAGTTGTAACTGTATAAATGGTCTTAGGTGTTTGATCAATATATCGGAACTCTAAAAACACCTTCTTGATATAGCTTTTACCTCGGAAGCTTTGAAAACTCAAAACAGAGTTTTCCCCCAAAGTTGGTTGTGCACCCTATGTAAAAATGATGAGTTGTGTTGACAACAATGGTTGAGTTGGTAGCGCTTTAAGTACAAAAGTACCCAGATGTTCTATTAAGTCATTACCATGAAGAGTAACGATATACGGAAGTTCAAATCATGACTTGACATCAAAATGATAGCTTATTATGGCCTAAAAATGACTCTTATGATCCATGACTCACTTTTAGGAAACAAATGGCTTGTCTTTTGACCATATAAACCTAGGATAATGATTTTGATGACCACATATAACAACCTCATTTGAAATGATTTAGACTTGATGACTAGACTCAATGAAGGACACATTTTATTGAATGGCTCAAGAAACTTAAAACTCAATTAATCACCTAAGACATAAATAAAAATGTTTTTTTATTGGGAGATAACATCTGGCTCTAATTGGGGATGGAAGCCTCCCTGCGAGGTTTCAAGAACTCATAAGACTAGTTTCCTTTCCTATCACCTACAAAACTTACAAAATAAGTGAAATTCTTGTTCCATTGGGCATGGAGTTATTATGAAACTTAAACTGAAAAAGAAATGATATTTACAATGGAGAAGGCTTAAAAAAACCTTAATAGAAATAGGTTTTGAGAAAACTCCCATTGACTGGGCCACTAAATACCTCATTACCTTCCAGGTTATGTAAGAGTAAAGTGTTGTTCTACAACACTTGAGAGATGATGAAAGGACCAGTCCACAAAGTGTCAAATTTCCCATGCTTTCCTTTATCATGTCTGTAAGAATCCCAATTAAAAACAAGATCCCCTGTTTGGAAAAGATCTTCTTTAGCCTTCTTATCAAAACTCTTTTTCATATTCTTCTAATGTGACTCTATATTCTCAAGTAATTTCTCCCTTACCGGATGAAGATCAACTAGATGAAGAATCCTTCTAACCAAATCCTTTGGTTCCCCTTCTTCTTCTTGAAAAAATTTTGCAACATGTAGTGCAAGTTGGATTGGAAAAATGGCTTCAGTTCCATACACTAACTTGAGTTGAGAAGTGCCAATGGACGTCTTATTTTTCACTCTATCAACCCATAGTGCAAATTTTAACTTAGAATCCCAACTCCTTTTATTTTCTTCAAGCATATTTCTAATGATCCTCACTAGGATTTTGTTTACTGATTCATCAAGGCCATTTCCTTGAGGATAGTAGGTAGTTGAGTGAGCAAGATGAATACCCATGTCTTCACATAACTTCACCAAAAAATCAACTTTAAAATCAACTGCATTATCAGTAACAAGTCTTTTGGGGCAGCCAAATCTAGAAAAAATATGATCATTCAAGAAATTAATGATTACAAAATGAGTGGAATTCCTAGTAGGAATAGCCTCAATCCATTTTGTAAAGTAGTTAGTTTCCACCAGGATCCACCTATGTTGTCCACTTGAAGATGGATGTATCTCTCCAATGAATTCCAACCACCGTTGTTGGAAGGGTCCACTGACTACAATGGGTTTCAATGGAAGAGATTTCAGCTGTTTTTTTCCAGTGAACCTTTGGAACTTGTCACATGTCTCTTTACATATGAGAAAACATCAAAAAATAAACATGGCCAATAGTAACTAGCTGTCAAAATCTTGTGGGTTGTATTTTTTCAGTAATAATGGCCACCACAATTGCTGCTATGAAATTGATGCATAACTTGAACTGATTCTTCTTTGTCAAGGCATCTCAATAACATCCTAGAGGGGTATTTCCAATAGATCATATTTGCATTAATACAAAACTTGATTGAATTGATTTTTAGTGATCTCACCTGTGTTTGATTCATCTCTAGAGGGGATGCAAGGTTCTGCAAAAAATGTATTATGTTGTTGTACCATTCACAAGAAGACAAGTTTGTTGAAACTAGTTGATCATGACTATACCTTTCAATAGAGATTTCATACTATGCATCCTCTACATTTATGTTGATAAAATTAATACCAAGCAACTCACAATTCTCCTTATCAAGAAGCTTTGCCAAACCCTGACCCTTTATCAATTTAGTTGGCTTAATATCAATGTTAAACTCACTGAGTCTGGAAATCCACTTGGCTCTTTTACGATCTATATCTGGTTGAATGAGTACATCTCTGACTAAACTAGATGGTACATAAGCTATAACTTTGGCATGCAAAATATAGATTCTAAAATCCTTAAGTTATTTGATCAAAGCATAAGATTTTTTTTCAATAGGGTCATACTTTACCTTAGTATCTCTTAATGTCTTGCTAAAGAAAGCTACCAGTTGTTCCTGCCCTTGATCATTTCTCTAAATTAACACTGCTACAATGGTGTCCTTAGATGTAAATGAAAATATATAGAAATATTTACAATAGTTAGGGTTGATCAAAGTAGGAGCTGACATAAGAGATATCTTGATATCTTCAAAAGAATCCCTTGTTGCATCATGCCATTTAACTTATGAATCTTTCCTTAGCATGCCAGTGATGTGTTTAATCTATTCTGCAAAATTAGGAATAAATATCCTAATGAAGTTAATCTTTCCAAGAAATGATTGGATGTCTTTCTTAGATCTAGGAATTGATATCTTCTAAATAGCTTCTACTCTTGTAGGGTCAATATTTACTCCTTCAACAGTCACTATGTGTCCCAGAAGCTTACCTTGTTTTAATGCAATCCAAGACTTCTTTGGATTTAATGAAATCCCATACCTTATGCAATTCAAGTATGTCTTTCTCAAATGATTCAAATGCTCCTTATGGCTATGAGAAAACACTATTAGATCATCCAAATTTATCCTTCTCAACTACAAAGGCAATGTCCATATCCCTCTGAAAAGTGGCCCCAACATTCATAATCCCAAAGGGAATCTTGGCATACATAAAATTACCCCAAGGAGTTTTGAAGGTTTTATTTTATCTATCATCTGGGTGTACTCATATTTGGTTATAGCCTGAGAACCCATCAATAAAAGACATGACACTAGCTCCAGACACTCTTTGTAAGATATGATCCATCTTCGGTAAAGGGTAGTTGTCTTTCTTAGAGAACTTGTTCAAGTTATTGAAGTCAACACACAACCTAATATCCCCATTCTTCTTTCTAACAGGAACTAAATTAGAAACCCACTCATAATATCTAAGTGGAATGATAATTTGAGCATTCAATAATTTTTTAATTTCCTTTTCCATTATGGGTAGAAGAAGAGGGTTGATAAATCTCATTTTTTTCTTGAATGGAGTGGCTTCTTTCTTCAGAGGTATTTTATGATCAATCAATTGAGTGTCATAGGTATTTAAGTCACTGTACTCTCATGCAAAAATGTCTGAAAATTCTTTCATCAGGAATCCATATTCAACTCTCTGTTCTATAGTCAATTGTGTGGACATATTTATGTTTTCTGGGAACTTTTCATCTCCTAAGTTGTATTGAAAGACATCAGGGTCTTCATCTTTATTATGAGGCTTAAAAGGCACATAATTTTGGTCAAAAATCTTCTCAAGTGGTACTAATCCTCTTGGGATTTTATTATTTGGAAGTTGAATAATATCATGGCGTCCAATTTTGTTTTTTAACTTAGGATTTTTTACTTTTTCGACATTTTCGTTTTCATGATCTATATGGAGCATTGAAAACTCATCTATAACTTCCAAAAATCTAACCAATTCCTCGTCATCATCAAACACTTTCCAAAATTTTACATTATCTGGCAAGGAAGGTCTATATTTCAGTTGGATTTCATAATTAAGCTTTGTTGGCAAAGGTGGATTGAAGGTACTAGATGAAACAGCTAATGAATCAACAAGTTGATTCATGTCTCTAGGAATATATGAAATATTGAATGCTAGAAATGAATCAATGAGAATCCATACCTCATCTATGTATGCCTTAAGCCTGACATGTTTGTCTTGAAAAGTGTTCTTGATCTGTTGGATTATCAGATGAACATCTCCATATACTTTCATCCCTTGAATATTCATATCCTTAGCAGCGTTCAAGCCCAATACCAAGGCTTCATACTCTGCTATGTTAGTTGTCACCTTGAAATCCAACTTGAAGGACAAATGAATTGTTTCTTTGGAAGGCGAAACAAAAACAACACCTGCTCTTGTAGACTCTCTTGAACAAGCGCCATCAAAGAACATACTCCATATAGGAGTTCTTTCCACTTCTGAAGATTGACAAATAGGATTTTTGAGCTACAAAGATGATGACTGAGAATCATCAATCTGAAGTATACAAGACCCCAAACCTGTGTCAACTAAGTATATGGGATGATTAGTAGGATCCTTCTCATCACTGATAATATAGGCTAATTGGTCTTTCCTATACAATCTCCTTTGTTCCCCTCAAAAAACTGGGACAATTGCATAAGAAAGGTCATTTTTCAAGGTCCCCCCTAACCTCTTTATCCATTCTCTAGATAAGAGCATACCAAATTTGGGTGGAAAAACATATACCACAATGTCCATTACCATGCTCCTCATGGGTAACTGGGATAAAGAAATTGCTAAATCTTTTATCAAACCAAGGCACTTAACCTTCCTAGACTCAAATGAAAATAAATCATGATAAGACTTGGTAATCTCTAAACCCAACTCATCCATAACTTCTTTTGGCATGAGGTTATGAGAATCTCCTCTATCTAGAAGGAAATTATGTAGAATTTTATTGTGGATGTCCAAGGAGACATAGAAAGGTGGAGAGGTTTCCTCACGATCTTCAACCACTGACTAAGGACAATAGTGGGCTTATCATCTTGGAGGTTTACAACATCAGCAACAGTTGGAATGGGTTTAGGATCAAGGGTTTTGAGGATGGTTTGTTTGAAGGTATCATTCTTCATTAATTCCATGAGTGGTATGGGGATTTTAACCTTCTGAATTTCTGATTCAAAGATAAAAGAGAAAGGAACTTTGTTAGGATTTCTTACCTCTTGCACATGAGCTTTAAGAAGTACTTGATTCTTTGTTTGATATTGATCTTTGCTTGGTTGTTGTTTTGCAGGGGAAAAAACTTTCTTGGGATGAACTTTCTCATCTTTTTTTCTATTACTTTGTTTATATCTCATATTATATTTATTTTGATCATCGGATTGACAAATAGATCCCTCATTTGAATCTTGATTAGATTTCTCACTAATCAAAGCTTCTTCATATACATACTATGTCAATAAATATGTATCACCTTTATCTCCCAAACAATGAATCTCATCATCTTCTTCTGGATGATCTTCCTCCATTACTGTGTTCTGAAAAGGGGCTTTAATATTATGATCCTCATTATCATTTCTATTCCTTTGTAAAATCTGATGTTGCTCATTATTTATTCTATAAGGATTTGGATTTTGAGGAATAAAAGCATTAAGATCTCTACCTTTTATAGGCTTCTTGTTCTCAATCTTCATCTTGGACAATTCTGAAGTCAAAGATTCAATCATCTTAGCCATCTTTTCAATGTTAGGATCAAATCTTGATGAGGAGGCTTCTCCTTTTTGTTTTCTCCTATCTCCTCTACCTTTGAACTTCTCTGCAACAAGGATATTAGATTCCACTTCAAGTGTTGCATCCTGCATATCATCCAATGTAATCGACCTCCTTTCTCTTAAAAACAAACAAAATTAAGAACTAAAATCATGAGCAGATGTAATCTTTGCATAGGTAGTAGTAGGTTTGATTTCAGTTGGGATCTTTCTATACATCCGGTTAAATTTCTTGGTAAAGTCTGAAACTGATTGACCACTTTCTCTTCTCAAGTTCCCAAACTCTTTAATGTAGTAAAGAAATTCCTTCTTATCCCCCCATTGTTTTAAGAAAGTATCATCAAAAAATTCAATACATGTTATAGATCTCGGGGTTAATGCTCTAAACCACCTCCTGGCCTCTCTATTTAATCTTTGCACAAACAATATCATCCATACATCCTCCCGTGTGATATTTAATTTATCAACATAACTATAAAATAATTCAATATTCTCTTCAGCTGTGACCTCTTCTGTCCCTGAACATTTTGGCATATAATTTTGATAGTCTCTAGTAGGCATTGCATTTAGAGGATTTTGGCAATACTAATGGGGCATATCTAATAGTTATAATTATTTCCATTTTAGTGATATTTTGAGGTGATGTTGCCATGATAACAATAGATGTATATGTACTAGAAGTTTGGATCACTAGGGACTGAGACGAGGCTGATATTGAGGATGAAGGTGAGGTAATGAGAGGAGAAGGTATTTATGGGCTTGCAATGAAAGAAGGGAAATAAGAGGCCCTCTAAAATTCAGACAATAACTTGGCAAGGTTTACTTCTCCTTTTATAGACAATTCATGTAAGACAACCTCAACTGCAGGAGGATTTGTATGAATGTAGGATGAATTTGGTTTAGTTTCACATTGAGAA
>ML815983.1:18095-37297 GCA_009831015.1 Picea engelmannii | reverse complement strand
CAGAACCTCCAACATCCCATGCCCTTGAATGAGTCCACATGGTTAGGATTTTTCTCAATCAGAGTGGTCTCAGTGGGCTCGAATCTAACCACAGAGCCTGACCTCTTCCTAGGGAAGGAATATTTTCTTGGAGCCATCGTAAGTAGAGCACCTGCTGTAAACACTTCTATACAGAGAAAATTAGAAGCAAACTCTAAAACAAACAACCTTGCTTGCTTGAGCAAACCTTGATAAAATTCCCTTTTCTAGAGAGATGCAACTGTAGAAATGGCCTCAGGTGTTTGATGATGATCTCATAACTCTAACAACACCTTCTTGATATATCTTTTACCTTGGAAGCTTTGAAAATTCAAAACAAAGTTTTCCCCCTGAGTTGGTATCACGCCCTATGTAAAAATGATGAGTTGTGTTGACAACACTGACTGAGTTGGTATCTCTTTACATACAAAAGTACCCATATGCACCATGAACTCATCATCATGAAGAGTAACGATAGAAAAAAGGTTAAATCGTGACTTGACATCATAATGATGGCTTATTATGGCCTAAAACCGAATCTTATGATCCATGACTCACTTTTAGAAACAAATGGCTTGTCTTTTGACCATATAAACCTAGGATAATGACTTTGATGACCACATATATCAACCTCATTTGTCATGACTCGGACTTGATGATTAGACTCAATGAAGGACACATTTTATTGAATGGCTCAAGAGACTTAAAACTCAATTAATCACCTAAGACATAAATACAAATGAGTTTTTATTGGGAGATAACAGAACCCTCGGGATGTGTTATTTTTCTAACCAAATCCTTCAATTATTTCAAGTTCCTCTCAACCATCCACATTGACCTTGTGTGTACATGTCCACACTTTTTAATCTCCTCAACTTGGTGTATGAGATAGTGTTCTTATGCATTGAAAAATATTGGAGGTATATACTTTTTCATTTCACACACAAGACGAGGAATTTGTCTCCTCCGATACTTTATGTCTTCATTATCAATTTATTTATATGACAACCATCTACAAATGATGCAAGCAAATCACAGGTTTCAACAAAAAAGTATATAGTACTACATGACCAGTAAAACACATGTAGTCAAATATAAGTTGTACAACGAATTCAACAAATTACACTTCACATATAAATCACCACTTATCTCATGTATTTTCCAAGATCATATATAAATTGTTTGACATTGTTGTCAAAGTTGTATGGGAAATATAAGGGTAGAACATATTGTAACCAAAAAAATGAATCATTATTTATTCCAAATTAGTAGAAAAAAAAAACTAACAAGATGTTTCACCAATATATATACAAATATATACACCAAAATAATTACCTTAATGAAGGTATGCCAATCATGATTTTTTACCCCACCTAATTCACCTTTCTTTGTTAGGATATTCTTTATGTTTGAAGAAAATCCAGTTGAAAATTTAATTTTTTGAATAACCTCTTTTACATCCTTTCTTTGTTGCTCTGTCAATAACCATGGAAGGGCACTTATATTTTTTTTCCTTCGCTATTTGAATCAATCATACTTTTCATTGCATGATTCTCCTCCTTAATGTCATTACAAATCTTTACAATTTTTTCTTTGTCACTTCTTCCATCTAAGATTCGCCATAAGGTTTTTGTTACATTCTTCCCGATGTGCATTTTATCAAACAAATGAAAATTTTATAGGTGCTCATAGTAGGGGAGCATACTGAATTGTATGGGATAAATTTTCATTCCTCGTGGAAGTGCCCCATTATTAATTCCTTCATGGCGACCTTCAAGGTAAAGAATAATTAAAAATATTACAACAATACATGTTGATTAGTATAACGAACAACATGCAATATAAATATAAAATATTCCAAATTTTTTATGTATGATACATAGATGATTTGATCCATACCTTGATGATATATATTATATCGCAACTTCCATAGATGAGGTATCATTCTTCGTCGTTTTAATATATTCTCTTCTTTTCCATTGAAAAGATGTTTTTTGGTACTTCGATACCTATGGTTCTTAGAGAGGAAGTGCCTATACTCATCAAACACCTCCTTTCCTAGACTTCTTGAACAACGATATTTTACCTTAGGACCACAAACTAGACATGAAAATTTACCCTTTGTTTGAAGACCTACAAGAGATGGATTAACTTTTATATCAATTATTTGTAGTATGTTTAAGGAAGGGATTATTTAAAAAACATGCATGATATGAACTTCATAAAATTAAAGTAAATTATTAAAGTGCAGTGTAACATTATAACATACCACATAAATGTGTTATCCCTGGGGCATTGTGAATTTTCCATACAAGCATTAGATGGAATTGAAATTCCCTTTGTGCATTTATTGGTCTAGAGATATCATACATAGTGATGCCCTTCCATAACTCTAGTAACTCATCGATAAGAGGCTCGATATATACATTCATATCTTTGACTTGGTACTTACCTAATTTATTAAATACATAGTACATAATTACTACATATATGAGTAAATTAAAAAATATCAAACATAATTATAAGACATAATTGAACATATATTAGTAAACAAAAAAATATAAGAGAAAATTATGAAACAAACATGACAAATGATATGTTACCATGTTAAAAAAAAAATATTCTAAATAGATACTTGGAACAATCATTGCCAACATTATGTGCTCCCTCTTTATTGACATCCATGGAGGAATGCTATTGTTGATAACAAAAGCATGCCACACCGAGTAAGTAGATCTGAGCTCTCTAAATGGATTGACACCGTCAGTTGCCAATGAAATCCTAATATTACGAGGTTTGACCTTAAAATGTGTCCATATTTCCTCCATCTTCTTAAATGAAGATCCATCTGCAGGAATTCAAAGAACACCATCTTTACTTTTGTTATTTGCATGGTAATCCATAAACTATGTTATGCTTTTTCACCTGAAAAATCGTCGCAAACATGGAACTATGGAAATATAACGAAGAACCTTGTGAGGCACCTTTTTTTGTTACTTTATCAGTTTGATATCTACTAATTTGACATTTCGGGCATTCTTGTTTCAACACATGTTCTCCATAATATAGAATATGATCAATAGGACATGCATGAATAGATTGATATTCCATTTCGATATATTTCATAATGGCATGTGAATTGTTGGGTCTCCCTTTTGATATCCCCGATTACCTTGTTTTTGTCTTTTATCTTAATCAAAATTTCCATAGATACATGACTAATCCACCTATTCTCCTCATTGTTACATCCCTTAGATACTTCTATAAGTACATGAGGTAATAACCATTTAGTCATCATTTATGTGGTTTATTAATAGTTAGAACTAAATAATTATATGCTCCGAGTTCTGTAATTACCTTGTTGTTAATATCCTAGTTCATAAAGAGTTTTATGATAGAGTTCTTATTCATTCTATACTTGTGTGCATCTAGTACCTACGCTCATCTGGTACCATTTTTTATTCACCCGCGCTTATCTGGTACTAGTGTTTATTTTCCACCTATGCTTGTCCCATACATGTTTCCGCATATGTAGATTCGAGTAACTAAATGGGTCATCTTCGTCAATGGGTCCAAGGAAGCAGTTGGTTATCTCCATATTCTATTTTGAGTTCCATGATATGCCTCATCTTCATGCACTCCATGTCATGAGGATGAAGCCACTTCCATGTAAATTGATTTATTAACCAATTAAATATTAGTGTAGTTATTCAGCGTTATCTCCAGTATTATATTTATCAGTTGTTTCTCTTTAAAGAGGGCCTGTAGGTGATTGAAGGAAGAAAATTTGTTATGCTACAGATTTGATTTAAGAATATAATCCTTTTGTAAACTTACTTGTTGAAGAATTAATATGAAGTTGAATTCATCGATTCCATGTGTTCTATAAAGTTCATTTTTATGTGAGTTTTCTCGAAGCTTCTCCGTTGGCACAGCAAGGGCCCACTGGTCTGACTTGGAAAGATTATTGTAATTGCAACGTGGATCTAATTTCTCTTTTATATTGCAAGGTGTGGCAGTATAGGAACAGTTTGAGAGTCCATAATTTTCATTACATGAGCCAACAAATGGAAAATATCATTAAAACCTTTGTTTTGTGTGTAGAAATAAAGTAACTTTTCAGAATTGCCAGGTTGCATTGAATTTCCTTTCTAATTTGAACAACATGCAGAATTAGATAGCTTGCAAGTTGATATTGAAGTGAGGGATTAAAGTAGTAATATTAGAATCCATATTTCACCTTCATAATCCAGTAAATGGACAATCTTGTTGCCTGTAAGAGAGTCTTTGGAGTTCATTTTAGTTATATTCTTTTCTTTGAATTATGTTCTTTAATGTTTTTGCAAAGTGTGAAAAACATAGATTAAGTTATAAAATGGAGTATGCATTTTGAAAGTGTTCTTGATTTTCACTATACTCATTAGACATAGATACATAACCTGTTGTCGACACATATAGTGTATCAAATCTATTGATTATGAACCTAGGTTGACATATTAATGTTGGACAATATATTCTATATATAATTACACCAACATTTTGGCGTCGTTGTCGGGGAGTTGTAAACAGTAATAGGAATTGTTGCATTTAGATTGAATGAATGAATTTGGGTTGGTTTTAAGGATGACCTAAGCGTGGAGAGAAGATGATAAGACGAAAGGTAAGAACCTCCGCATCCACTCTGGTGGGGTCACTCCAAATCTAGGTTGTCCTCTTTCCTTTATTAGTTAGAATTTGTATTGTGTTAGCATTATATATTTTTCTTTTATATGAGCAGACTTAGAGATAGTAAAGGTAGATTTTTACAACAAAAATTCCAGAAAAATTATTTGGTCCAAGAAAAACCCCTCCCACTAACTCTGCTAATCGCTATGCAGGAAATATTTTCAGAGGAGAAAGTTCAAAAGCAGTAATTGGAGATATAAGAAACCCTGAAGTTGAAGCTACTGTGAAATTTTCACAGAAAGCAATAGGAGAAGCAGTGGTGACCTAATCAGAAGAAGGAATTTGAAAAGAAATAGAGGCAATAGTAGAAGAAGTTGAATATGCAGTTGGAGAAGTGCATAAAGTATTGGAAAACTTGAATATCCCAACCAATCCAGTGGTTGAACCATCACCTAGTGGGGAAACATCACCTGCAACCTATATAGTGTTGTTTGGAAATATGGAAGATGAGGAAGGGAATGGAAACAATGAGACAAAGATGTTTGGGTTTCCAATACTGGACATTACCAACAATGTCACCATGAAGAATATTGTGTTGTCATCATTGCCTCACTTTAATGGTATGCCATATGAGGACCTTGATTCATTCCTATTTGAATTTGATATATTATAAAAAAGTTATAATTATATAGACAATGCTCAAAAATTGAAATTGTTTCTAGCCACACTAAAAGACTCAGCATTAAGATGGTTCATGATTTTAAGGGAGCATAGTATTTTATCCTGGGATGAGATGAAGGAACATTTTCTCCAAAAATATCAGGATTATTGTAGACCTAGAGATTATAGGAATGAAATATTTAAGATGCAACAATTTGAGGAGGAAATCCTAGAGGATTACTTGGAAAGGTTCCTCTATAACTACCAAAAGACCAAACAATTTTCCCTTGACATAGTCACAGTTATGACTATTTTTTTGAAAGGTGTTAAGGATGAGTCTATAAAGGTCTTGAACCTTATGATTTCTTCGGATGTATACCAAAAACCATTTTCTAATATTTTTGAGTATTGTAAAATTACTCCCGTAGTCAAGCAAAAACTAGGAAAAGCTCAAGAGACCCTATAAACAGAATTTCTACACCTACTACAAGAGGGGTCACAAGAATGAAATTAGGAAATATGCTAGAGAATTTCAAAACAAATATCCATAATGTACTCAACATCCAATTGGATACCCATAAAATCAAAAGGAAATAAGAGGAAGATATAGATTCTTTGGAAATTTTATGTCCTCGGTGTAGGAAGAGACACCCTAAGAAGGAGTGCCTTGTTAATGTCATAGAAGTTTGTGTAATTTGCATGGAGGATCATCCTACTAAGAGGTGTCCTTAACTACCTGGCCTTCAAGCTATATACAAAGGAGGAGTAGAGCCCCAAGACCCCTCTTATCCCCTTAAGAGACTATGAAGGCAAAAAAATCCTAACATGTTCTAAGACCTCTCCATGCAATACCCACAACAAAAATGGATCCCTTCATTGCCTTATTCCCAGTGTAAACTCCAACAACCACAAGTCCATCTCTGGAAATAGGGATGGATGGGAACTATCTATGGGAATTCCCCTTTGTAGCCACCATCTTTTCCTACATACCCATAGTACCCTTCTAATATCTCTCATGTTTTTCCAGGATTTAATCCCCCTTCACTGCCTCCACCTCCTCAACTACAACAACAACTTACATTTCCCATGAATCCAAACCAACATCAACTGCAAGCCCCACTTAATCTGAATCCTCCTCGTCTTAGCCCAATTCCTGCGTATCCCATTAAAAACCTTAATAATAGACCTACCCAACATGTACAAAATATGGAACTGCAAACATTCCCAACTTATGCCATTACCTCGGCTCCATTAAATGAAATCCAAATAAGATCATGGAAGATCTTAAATAAAACAAATTCCACAGTGGTTATTCAAGAAGAACAATTAGAAAAACAACCATATGAAGATAAAGACACCCATTTTATAGAGGAAATTCCTCCTGACCTTCCATCCAGACCTACTTCACAACCATAATCACCTCAGGAACCTAACTCTCCACTTTATTCATAAAGGCTTCTTATAAAGAAACCTAAGATGCCTTTAGGACACAATTTAGAAGTAGAGCTAAGAAATATATGTGTAAAGATTCCCCTGCTACAAGATATTACAGACATTCCTATTTATGCCAAGATTGTAAGGGACCTTTGCATTAAAAATACTAGGAGAAAGAGGAAGGAGACTCATGTTATATAGGTGGTTGGACAATTTTCTGAATTCATATCAGAAATTGCATTTAAATACAATGACCCAAGAAACCTAGTGGTAACCATAGAAATTAATGGAATTTCATTATCGAATACACATATTTATATTGGGGAAACAATAAATTTTATTCTTGTTGGTACCATGTAAACATTGAAACTAAGACACTTAAGGCCAACTCAGACCCTATTGAAATTAGCAGATAAATCAGTCGTTAGTCCAGCAGGAAGTCTGGATGATGTAACAATCACCCTAGCTTCCTGGGAGTATCATTTATATTTCTTCATAATACATCCAAAATACTCCAAACCCATACATCCAGTGGTGCTTGGTCAACCTTGGTTGGCCATTGCTGATGCATTTATTAGTTGTTAGTCTGGACAGATGACAATTTCCAATGGGACTCACAACCAAAATATTACTATACTTCTTCCTGTCCAACCAACTATAGAAATTCCTTTATGTTTGTAGAATCCATATGGGGAGGAAGAATGTGCGCAACCCTTGTTAACAATTGAGCAAAAAATATTTTTTCAAGAACCATCTGAAGATCAAGTTTTAAGCCAATTTCTAGCTGAGACTGAATGTATTGAATATCCACAATATTTTTAGGAATATAAACATATTTTCAGCATTGAATTTCAGGAACTCTATCATCCTTATACCTTTTTCACTATGACAACAATGAATTATGGTAGAGAGTCACTTGTGAAATCAGTTGAAATCATCCTCAAGAAGTGTCTTTATATCAATTCTGATTTGGAAACTGAACAAAAAGATGAATTGATTCGAATGATTCAAGAACAGTATGATGCCTTTGCATGGGACTATTCTAACATGAAATGGATCCACGTGGATACTTGTATCCATTACATCTATACCAATGATCAAATCAGGCATGTTAGGCAACCTCAAAGGAGGATAAATCCAACCTTGAAGGATATAGTGAAAGAAGAGTTGCAAAAGCTCCTAAATGCCAATTTTATCTATCCCATTTCAGATAGTAAGTGGGTATCTCTGTTAGTCATTGTTCCTAAGAAAAATGGAAAATGGATCATTTGTGTGGATTTTAGAGAGCTAAATAAGTCTACCTTTAGAGACTACTTTCCTTTACCTTTTATAGACCAAGTGTTGGATATTTTGTCTAGGAAAAAATATTTTTCCTTCTTGGATGGGTTCAATGGTTATAACTAGATACAAATTGCACCAGAGGATCAGGAAAAACATATTTTACTTACCCTTGAGTACTTATGATTATAGGGTTATTCCCTTTAGCTTATGTAATTCCCCTGCCACCTTTCAACGGGTTTTCTTGGCCATCTTTTCTAATTTAGCCTATGACTATGTGGAGTTCTACATGGATGACTTCACAGTATATGGGGATGATTTTCAAAAAGACTTGGACAACCTCAAGAAAGTATTTATCAGATGTAGAGAAACCAGCCTCTCCCTCATCCATGAAAAATCCAAAATGATGTTCAATGAGGGGATTGTTTTATGTCATCATATTTTTGGTACTGGAATAAGGGTATATCCTGCTAAAATTGAAATCATTTCTCGAATAAAAATCCCTAGTTCCCCAAAAGAGGTTAGAATCTTCTTAGGGCATGATGGGTACTATAGAAGATTCATTCAAAATTTTACAAACCTATATTCCCCATTGTTCAAATTGGTAGCAAAGGATGTTGAATTCCATTGGGATCCTTAATGTCAAATTTCTTTTGAAATTTTAAAACATAATTTTTCAACTTCTCCCATTCTGAGAGGGCCAAATTGGTCTCTCCCCTTCCATATTTGTACTGATGCCTCAAATATAGTTGTGGGTGTTGTTTTGGGCCAAGATAAAATAAAGTTCCTTATTCTATCTATTTTTTCAGCAAAAATATTTCTCTTGCGGAATTAAATTATATAGTTACTGAAAAAGAATTATTAGCAATGATTCATGCAATTAACAAATTTCGACACTATATAACTGGGTATGAGATATTTGTATAGACTGATCACTCAACCATCATATTTTTAATGAATAAACCTATCGCAAATGCTAGAATTACAAGATGGCTATTACCATTACAAGAATTCAACATAACTATTATAGATAGACCAGGGAGATATAATCATGTTGTTGATTTTATGTCCATACTTATGCATATAGTAGAAAATACACCAGTTAATGATAATTTTCGCAGTGAGTATTTATTTCCTATCTCTACTTATGTTCCTTGGTATGCAGACGTGGCTAACTATCTTGCAACAAGGAAAGTACCTAAAAATATATCCCCTCGATAAAAAGAGAGGATCATAGAGATAAGTGCTAATTACATGTGGCATGATGAATGTTTATACTGCATTGGACCTAACTTGGTGATTAGAAGGTGTGTAAGGGAAGATGAAATGCATGACATTTTTAGGGCCTGCCATGATGGGCCATGTGGTGGGAATTT
Organism: Picea engelmannii; assembly: GCA_009831015.1. NCBI lineage: Eukaryota > Viridiplantae > Streptophyta > Pinopsida > Pinales > Pinaceae > Picea > Picea engelmannii. The sequence goes on along the minus strand of ML815983.1, from coordinate 27,866 downwards.
TGCTGACAAAAGGACAGAATACAAAATATTACAATCAGGCTACTACTAGCCAACCATTTTTAAGGATGCAAAGAAGTATTTGGCTAGTTGTTATGATTGTCAAAGGATGGGGAAGCCAACCTCAATTGATGAAATGCCTCTTCAAGCACAAGTAGTAATCAAACCTTTTGAAAAATGGGCATTATATTTCGTAGGACTAATCAACCCGACACCTATAAGTAAAAGGTACATATTGGTTTTTACGGATTATGTGACAAAATGGCAGAGGAAAAATCTTTGTATTTTGCAAATGAACGACTTGTTTTTGATTTTTTGTTTGAAGAATTATTTACCCGTTTTGGTGTGCCCAGAGATATAGTGACAGAACAAGGGACCCAATTTACTTCTAACATGATCAAATCCATCACATAACAACATCAGATCAAGCACAATAAATCTACACCTTGCCACCCCCAAGAAAATGGACAGGTGGAGTCAAACGATAAGGTGATAGAGGTCATTCTCACAAAAAAAGTACAGTTCCACCATAAAGACTGGGCTGATAGGTTTCTTGAATCATTATGGGCTTATCGAACAACTTGGAGAAATACAACAGGCCATACCCGTTATGAATTGGTGTATGGGAAGTAGGTTTTACTTCCCATAGAGTTTAAAGTAAAAACCTTTAGAACAACCATGCAATTAGGAATGGACCTAGATGAGGCACAAAAACATATATTATTACAGTTGAATGAACGTGATGAGATTAGGAAATATTATCTTCAGAAGACCATATTGATTCAGGATTAAAGGACTAAATGGCATGACAATTTTATTAAGAAAAATTCCTTTCACCCAGGTGACTGGGCCTTATTTTATGACAATAGGTTCAAAAATTTTAAAGGTAATTTGTCAACCCATTGGTTGGGACCTTATGAGGAGGAAAAAATATATGATAATGGTTTGGTCAAGATAAAAACCATTGATGTAGATCAAACTTCATTTGTGGTAAAAGGACATCGCTTAAAGGTATATCATAATCCCTTGTCCAAAGAATATTTTTTCAAACATGTTCTCCAAAATTCTAAAATGCAATAGGTATCCAAGGGAGTTCTCCCCCTATTGATCCACCACTGTAAGTCTTTTTTTGATCTTATTTAACCTTGTACACACACACACACACACACACACACACACACACACACACACACACACACACACACACACACACACATATATCTGTGTGTGATTTATTTTTTATAGAGATTTTGGTGCAATTAACAGAGTGAAGCTAATTGTGTTTCCTTCATGTAGATAATACAATAACAAGAAAATTTACCAGGTGTAAGTTTATTCATTTATCCAACCCTGGTATATTATTTATGGAAAAGGATCCTAATGGAGTTTTATTTAATTTTTTCAAAATCCTAAAAATTCAAAACACCAGCGAGAAGGAACTGGCCTGGCCTTGAGAAAAATCCACGAGATAGTAGATGGAGTTTTCTTTAATATTTTTAAACTCCTAAAATTGAAAACACCGGCAAGCAGGAACTGACCCGGGCTTGAGAAAAATCCATGGGACAGTAGATGGAGTTTTCTTTAAGTTTTTTAGACTCCTAAAAATTGAAAATACAGGTGAGAAGGAACTGCCTCGGGCTCAAGAAAAATCCAAGCGATAGTAGATGGAGTTTTCTTTAAGTTTTTCAGAATCTTAAAAATTGAAAACACTGGCAAGCATTAACTGATCTGGGCTCGATAAAAATCCATGGACCAATAGTAGTTAGGTTTTTTTTTCCAATAAAATGGAAGTGTCAACAAAAGAAGTGATCTGATTTGGTTCCAAAAAGAGGAGGTTTCTTCATCTCAACAACAAGAGGTTGTCCAACTATAGTTACTTTCTTTTTATAGTGATTGGAACTTGGTCATTGAATTCTTTTTCCCTCTTTTATATCACTTCTGCTGCAATTTAAATTTCATGTACTAGTGTGCTACTTTTAGTTTTCAAGTGTGACACTTCAACAAAATCAATTTGAAAATTCCTTCTCCTGCAACATCAACGGGTTTACAATTCTATCAAGCCACTTCAGTGTATTTGTACCATGATAAAATATTCTGGCACCTATTAGCAACTTCATCATTTGTATTTTGATCCGTTATTGGTATCAGTAACTAATAATTGCCATCATTTTCTATAGTTTGACACTTAGAGTATGCCAGCTACAATGTGAAGCTTGCATATTCCAGTTAAAGATCATAATTCCAAGTACCTTATTAAAAATGCATCCTCTACTGCAAAGTTTTGTTCTGGTACTGGAGGACTTTTCTGATCCTATTTTGATTTGGTACTAGTCAATAATCCGGTACCAGTGCCAGAGTATTATAATTTCTATCATGTACTTGAAACTATGTTTATTTGAGAAAGATCACTTCAGGTAAGAGAGGTATGAGCTAATTTATCACTTTATTTCTATTAAAGATCATTTAAATTATGTGCTAAATGTTTTTGTTACTCTTATGTACATATTCCATCTTAAATTGTCAATGTCACCATCATCATTCATTTAAGTGCAAATTTCTGCATTTATCCCTATCTTGTTTGATAATATTACCAATGCATCCATCCTATTATTTTTGAATTCCTTTGTAGAGTTTTTTTTATCATGAATGAGCGAAGACCATCCATTTGGTAGGGTTGGTACTATTCAGAATGCATCATTAAATATACTTCCTTTCCATGGGGTATTAACACTATGATTCAGTCACTTTCATCACTATGTCATGATGATCTTAATAAGATAATGAAAGTACAAGATTCATTGTTTAAAACCATCCTTTCGATGAATATTGCCTTAGGGTTATCTTCTAGTCATATCGATGTCATCTCTGCTAATCATTATTAAAACTAGTTTGAATGTGATTTACCATCAAATCACTATTGGACACAATCCTCCACATCATTATGGGATACGACCAATAGGTTGTTACTATTTTGAATCGTCACCTCATCATCATAATCACAATATAACTATTATACCTTCTTCATAATTAAAATAAGCTCTTCTGAATGTCATCTCCATTCATATGAGCATAATTTATCCACATTATATTACTCTTCGAGCTCCTCCATTCTGTTCATTCCCAATGCCCGTTCATCCATCATGTCCACTATGTTCCTGTCTTTTGTCCCCTGTTTCCGTTTTCCTGTTCTAGTACCAAACCCTCATCCCGAGAATTGTTGTTACATTGCATCAATTGGAGATTTGTTTTAAGTCCGACATGGAGATAGATCGACATGAGCCCGTATTTCAAATTTATAGGGAAACCGAGGAGTATCAATCGTGCAAAGAAAATTTTTAAAGGGTCGGTTAAGTAACCTTTCTAGAAAATATCAGGGGCCACCACGACAGAATTTATCATGCATTTTCTCAGAGCTACAATGTGGAAATCATTTAGCTGGGGAAATAAAGTTGAATGTGACTGAGGCCACTATAGAAGAGGCTACTGGCATATCCTTTGTAGGAGAAAATTATTTTAAGGGTGTGGTCATTGATAAAAATTTCTATCAGTAGTTTTTGAATTCATAACACTTTGCTCATTAGCTTGCAAAGGTTCTCGACTTGCGAGGGGAGGTATGTTGTTACTTTTCTGTATCATTTAAGATTACTTATGCATTTCGAGGGTGGGCCACGAATTGATTTTCCATAATTTCTATGGATGAGTTTGAGTAAAATGGACATAGGGGTTAAATATGCCTCTAAGAAACCTGAAACAATCATATACCATCATGGTTTAATGAAATTATCGGTTGTACATGAATTGAGGAATATGGGAAGTAGGTGGGTCTTACCCAAGATTTTCCCCAAGAAGATGCTTATGTTGGCAATTTGGTTGTCATTGATCTCAACCTTGATAAATATATGAAGTATCATTGATTGATTGGTTTGAGAAGCATTGTCAATATTGGACATATTGTTATGAAGGTGACTTGAATGTCAAGCATTGTCAATATTAGAAATAATGTTATGAAGGTTGGACACAATGTTATGAAGGTGACTTGAATGTCAAGCATTTTCTATATTGGACATAATGTTATGAAGGTGACATGAATGCCAAGAATTTTCAATATTGGACATAATGTTATGAAGGTGAGTTGAATATCAATAGAAAGATAATATTGACTAATATATTGTATGAGATTTATACACTCATCCTATATTGTATAAGGTTGATATTGTGTCATTAACATCCATACAAAAAAGACTAAAGTGTGAAGAAACTGTCCAGATAAAAAGGGTAAATTGATAATCCAATATGGATCCATACAAATCACAAATAAAGAAGTTAATAAGACATGGTTCATTAAAAGTGATTTAGAAAATCTAAATTGAAGAAGAGTCCAAAGATGAGATAGAATGTCAATGGTGGATGTTTGGTGAGGAAGAATTGACACCATTGAGTAAAAAGTCGATTCAATTCAAACAACAATAAGGCCTACTATCTTGAAGTCGATCGAATGCAAGACGAGTCAAAGACAAGTTGACCAACTAAAAGCATGTAGATTGATGAAAGTTGGAGAAGAAAGTTCGATCGATTTCAAGACAAGTCGAAGAAAATTTGAATGACTTCAAGCCTGTAGATTGAAGGAAGTTGGAGAAGACAATTCAATCGATTTCAAGATGAGTCGAAGACAAGTTGACCAACTAAAGGTCTAAGCCGAAGGAAAATTGAGTCGGGAAATACAAGTCTGAAAAAGCAATTTGAGACAACCAAAGTCAAATTTCTCAAGTCAATTTTCTTCCAAGTCGAGTTGGTCCAAGAAATAATTAACCTAAAGGTCCAATTCGAAGAAAACTTAAATACAAGTTGGGTCGAGGTTGAAGCAAGATGGGTCGAATAGAATTGAAATACTCAAGTCAAAATTTCTCCTAGTTGAGTCGACCAAAAAGATGTTTTTCGGTCGAATGAGGAAGCAAATACAAAAAAGGGTGAGACCAAGTCAAATATTTAGTGACTAGCAGCTGAGAGGCAAGTGATTTTAATACAACCATAAAGTAAAATGTTTAGAAGTTGAGTTTAAATAATCACCAAAAAAGGAGATATGTGGAGGTCGATTTATACATTCAAGAAAAGGTAATATGTATTGAAGTCGATCTGGAATCCGACGACAAAAGGAAAATTTGGGCAATTTTCCTTCAAATAACTGGCCACCTCGCACACTTTCTGGGGAAATTTCTCATGTGTCATCTAATTGGGCATGTTCTGCAAAAAAAATCATGTTGTAGAATTTTAAAATTTGTTTCCATTACTCCAGAATCTTCATACGAAAATCACTGTCTAAATTGGTTTATGAAAATAAATTAATAAAAGTTACCATTTGTATTAATTAAATGAAGGGGTGCAATGTTTCACTCCAATAGGACACATTTTTTCAAAGTGGAACCCTTTGGAGGACTATATAAGTAAAGGAATATGAAGGGAAGGTGTATTGGTGGATATATATATATATATATATATATATGGGTAAACCACAACAGACAGAAATTACTGCAGAAATCAACTCTAACCTCAAGTATGTTATATAAACAAATATTATAACAAGACAAGATAAAGAGAATACCCCGTCTAGACGTTTGATGAATTCCATCATTGATCATTTGACTCAAAGCAATACACCTGCAACTTGTCCTCAACAACCAACATACGTAAGCATATGGTGATAATATATAAAGTTAGCACATACAATAGCATAATCCATCAATATTCATAAAACCTATGCCCATGGAATAACAATTCAAATATTTGCAAGACATTAATTGGACGAGAAAAGAGTATTTCTATTAAAATGTAATCAACAAAAGTGTATAAATGACAAACTTCTGTGTCGGCGCATTCGGAACCAAGAAACTAAGTCCCTTATAGATGGGACTCCACCACTTCAATCCTCCAACAAAGGTAAGCTCATATAAGAGATACAATGAGGTTCTCCATCAAATAGGGAAGATCTTAGGGGATGAACAATGTGTTAAGACTTAAAATCACAAAGGGATGCAGACTCAATATGAAGTGAATAATTTCTCCAGAGTAACTTTTCTCTCAAAGTTGAATTCTTCTCCTCTTTTCCATGGTTTGGATATGGCCCATTTATATTGTTCAAATGGAACTGAAGGGTCGATTTAGAATGTTTCCAGTATATGGAAGGTCAATGATCATGGTTCTTGTGACGTGACATGGAAACCTGACACCATTTTTTAAGTTTGGGCACAAAACCCGATGTACGCGGGTTGTAATGGTGCAACTTACATATATGCATGCTATATAGTTGTTACGGTGTGTATATGTGGAAAAATATAATTTTTATCTTTGGGAACTGTAAAAGGGGACTTCAAGTCTGCATAGGGAAATGTAAAATTCCTTCAGAGTAAGTTTTCATAGGGTGAGGCAAATCTTGCTATAGGGTGGTGCTTGTTTGCAAGCTGAGTCTTGTAATGAGGATTCAATTCCTCGCATCTCAATTCGATCTAATATCAACAAGTTGGGTCTTTTTATGAGGGTTGGATTCCTCATTTCTCAGTTGGATATGAGAACTAAAAGTTGGGTCTTGTATCAAAGAGTTGGATCTCTCATATTCAGTTGAAGTTGAAGATATTAAAGGATTGATTTTACTTGTATTCATTCAAGTTAAATAAATAAAAGAATGATATTTTATCTACTTCATACAATTTGTGTTATACATGTTTATGGATAATTAATTGAACTACATATATCTTATTTATTTAATTTAGTTAATATATGAAAGTGTGAAAAGTAGCCAAAAGTTCCAGACATTGATTCGCCCCCCCCCCTCTCAATGTAAGTGTGTGTTTCAAAAGTTTCCAAGTCTATGGGAAAGGATGGAACAAGAGAGTGTAGGAAAGAATATGGTAAGAGGAAGAAGCCAAGTAGTGGAGCAAACAACGTTGGCCTTAATTCTCCTAAGTCTGTTAATCAATTGGATAAAGGTAAAATAGTAAATTTGGAGGAAACTCTTGAACTGAGGGTTAAACGAAAAATAAGAATCAATGAACCTTGTAAAGACATGTCTACTGAAATAAATACAAATAACAATGAAAATAAGAAGAAAAATAAGTTTGACAGTGATATAGAGGAAGTTGCAGTCAGTATTCAAAAATAATTTGTTGGGTTACATCAGGAGGAGAATGCAGAATTTGAGAAAACCCCTGAGTTGACAGTTAAGGATACGAAAAGGTCCAGGACTCTTGAGAAGGGAAGTATGATACAATCCCCCATAAGAAAAGAAAAAATGGCAAAGGAAAAACAAGGTCTAGTACCTGCACTAGAGTCTATGGTGAAATAGATGAAAAAGAAGAAATGATGATTGTTTGAAGAATAAATTACAACTCCTATCAGTCAAATCAATGGAGCATCAAGGTCAACATGTTGAACCACTAGGGGCATGGCGAGGCAAATGGAAACTCCTTATATACCATCTTTTGTAGAAGAACTACTTGATATTCCAGATTCACCAGAAGTAGGAGGTGGGTACATTGAGACAATCAATGAAACACAGATGTGACAAACACTTTGAAAGATTTGTTGATTGAATGTCAAGATAGAAGGGAGGATAAAGAGAAGGTAGAACATGAACCCTCTAGTATTTTTATTAAACAACAGATGATGCTCAATATTGAACAACTCTAAAATCAAAATGAATAATTGAAGTAAAGGTTGTTGAGTATCAAGTTCTGGGTAGACATACCAAGAAAGAGAATACACAACTTAAAGAGAATATTCGATGTTTACAAGATGAAAAAGAAGAGGTCTCTACTAAACTTAATAAAGTTTTGTGTCTGATACAATACACAAGAGCAATAAAAAAGGACCTTAAGGATGAAGCTTCGGGTTTCAACATTTTAAAACCAGGAAATTAATGTTCAGTCATGACAGAGATAGTATTAGTTGTGAGATTTTGGAGATCCAGTTTTGAGAATTTTGCATGAGGACATGCAATAACTTGAGCATGGGGGAATTTTCGGTCTCCCTTTTTACATCCCCAATTACCTTATTTTTTTTTCCTTTGTCTTGATTATTTTTTCCATAGATACATGACTAATCCACCTATTCTCCTCATTGTTACATCCCTTAGCTACTTGTATAAGTACATTAGGTAATAAACATTTAGTCATAATTTCTATGGTTTATTAATAGTTATAAATAAATAATTATATTCTCTAAGTTCTCTAATTACCTTGTTGTTAATATCTCAATTCAGATAGACTTTTATGATAGAGTTCCTAGTCATCTGGTACTTGTGTGCATCCAGTACCTACGCTCATCTAGTAGCAGTGTTTATTTGCCTATGCTCATTCGGTACTAGTGTTTATTCACCTGCACTTGTCTGGTACCAGTGTTTATTTTCCACCTGTGCTCGTTCGGTACATGTTTCCACATATGTAGATTCGAGTAACTGAATGGGTCATATTTGATGGGTCCAAGGAAGTAGTTGGTTAGCACCATATTCTATTTTGAGTTCCATGATATGATTCATCCTCATGCACTTCATGTCATTATGATGAATTAAATATTGGTGCAGTTCCATGTAAAACGATTTATTAACCAATTAAATATTAGCGCAGTTATTTCGTGTTATCTCTAGTATTGTATGTATCGACTGTTTCTCTTTAAACAGGGCCTGCAAGTGATTGAAGGAAGAAGAATTGTTATGCCGCAGATTTGATTTATGAACATAATCCTTTTGTAAACTTACTTTTTGAAGAATTAATATGAAGTTGAATTCATCAATTCCATGTGTTCTATAAAGTTCATTTTTTTGTGAGTTTTCTCAAAGCTTCGTTATTGGCACAACAAGGGCCCACCGGTCCAACTTGGAAATCTTACTATAATTGGAATGTGGATCTAATTTCTATTTTAACTTGCAAGGTTTATTAGTACATGAACAGTTTGAGATTCCATCCTTCGCATTACATGACCCAACAAATGGAACATCTCATTAAAACCTTTGTTTTCTGTGTAGAAATAAAGTAACTTTTCATAATTGTCAGGTTGCATTGAATTTCCTTTCTGATTTGAAGAGCATGTAGAATTAGATAGCTTGTAAGTTGATATTGAAGTGAGTGATTACAAGATTAAGATAATAATCCATCTCTCACCTTGATAAGCCAGTAAATGGGTAATCTTGTTGCCTATAAGAGATTCTTTGGAGTTCATGTTAGTTAGATTCTTTTCTTTGAATTATGTTCTTTAGTTTGTTTGCAAAGTGTGAAAAACATACATTAAGTTATAACAGAGTATGCATTTTGAAAGTGTTCTTGATTTTCACTATACTCATTAGACATAGATACATCACCTGTTGTCGGCACATATAGTGTATCAATTCTATTGATTACAAATCCTGGTTGACATATTAATGATTGGAAATATATTCTACATATAATTGCACCAACATAAATCCATGTATGTGCGAGGTAAAATGTTTGACGGTGGTAACAAAAAGTCACATAAAAATATACAACACATAAAATCAATACTTTTAATGTGAAGAATATTAATCGTACATATTGCATCCAAATTTTACAAGTGATCAACTGACAAAAAAATAGAGGAAAAAATAAAACCTTTATCATGTTGTACTAAATGTGACAAAATATATTACAATATACCTTAGGAGTTGTGTCACATAAGTGTTTGAAAAACCATTTATAACCTTTAAGTTCACCAACAACAATATAGCATCAAGAAGACTTGTTTTCGAGCCTTCATAAAGAGGTTGTCTTG
>ML815982.1:226877-238057 GCA_009831015.1 Picea engelmannii | reverse complement strand
TTCTTTTGAACATCTCAGAGTGTTTGGATGTGATGCTTATGTACATGTTCTAAAAGAAAATAGGAGTAAGTTGGATAATAAAGTTGAAAAGTGTATCTTTGTTGGTTATAAAGATGGTATAAAAGGCTATAAACTTTGGAACCTAGAAACTAAGAAGGTTGTCTAAAATTGGGATGTTGTTTTTAGGGAGGTTAAAGATGTTCCCAAACAAGAACTCCTACCAAGGTAGGAAGAACTTGAGAAAATAAAGTTTGACCTGGATGATGCAAAATCTAACTCAACAGAAGAAGAAGAACCTCATACTCTAGTATTAAGGAGATCAGTGAGGGAAAGAAGGCAACCAAAAAGGTATTGTCCTCCTGATTTTCCCACAACTATCAGGGAAGAAGTGAGTTTAGAAGATAGTAAAATCTAGAAGAAGGCCATGGTTGAAGAAATGGATGCCTTGGATAAGAATGAGGTTTGGCATCTAGTTGAGTTGCCAACTGGAAGAAAATCTATTGGTAGTAAATGGTTGTTTAAAAAGAAGTTGAATGCAGACAACAAAGTGTAGAAATACAAAGCTCGATTAGTAGCAAAAGGTTATTCCCAGGTAGAGGGAATTGACTTGGTGAATTTTTTTCCCTTGTTGCGATGTTAACTTTTGTTAGATTTATTTTATCTATTGTATTTTCTTTTGTGAACAAAACATTCATACGTGGGGATTTGAAAGAAGAAATCTACATGAAGCAGCCAAAAGGCATTGTAGTGAAGGGAAAGAAAGCGTTGGTCTATAAGCTAAAGAATTCATTATATGGTCTGAAACAATTATCTAGGATGTGGTACCAAAAGTTTGACACATACATCCTTGCACTAGGATTTGTGAGAAGCAAGGTCGATCACTATGTATATTCCAACCAGATTGGTAATCACTTCATTTATGTTGTGTTGTATGTCAATGACATGTTGCTAGTAGTAAAACCCATGAATGTTATCATGGAGGTGAAATCACAGCTATCCTCCAAATTTAACATGAAGGATCTCAGTGTTGCTAACTTCATTCCGGGAATGGAGATTAAAAGAGAACGTGCAAACAGGAAAATCTGGTTGAATCAGAGAAAATATATTGAGACAATATTGCAAAGGTTTAATATGGAGTGTAAACCAGTTAAGGTTCTTATTCCTATAGGTGCAAAGTTATCTAAATATCAGTGTCTCAAGACACAAGAAGAGGAAGAGGAGATGTTCCATGTTCCACATGTTAGTGCGTGTTATCCCACAGATCGTAGGTTGGGAAAAACCCGACCCAATCCACAAGAGTGAGACAACCACGGGAGTAACTATCCACTGTCACCTTAGATAGATACTCCCCTCGCTTTAGTGATGATAAGTAACCACAAGGGGCGAATCTCGGTGACCCTAGGGGAATTGAGATGGAAGGTGATAGAATGATCGATGAAGCCCCTATAGGTCAAGTTTGGAAGTGGAAAAAGGCTTGGAAAGAAGTCTTGATGATGAAGGGAGGTTGCCAAAGTGTTGTGTTCCTGCAAGACAACGTTAACCCTGCCCAAGACAAAACAATTGATTGAGCTACAAGCCAAATAGCCAAAGGGACAAGAAAGGAAAGCTTGTTGTCCTAAATCAGTAAAGTAAAGTAAAGTATATCAGATTTATATCAGTAAAGTAAATCAACAAATGATTGTGTTATCGTCCTTATACACACCTACTAACGTGGAGAATTCTCCAACCCACTTGGTGTGTCCTTAGAGGCACAAGCCTAAGTCTAGACCCACTGTCACCTCGATCTAGACGTCTTCCGTCTAGACTCAATCCTAGAAAAGCCAAGGGGGGTAGACCCTAATTAACTATGTTGAGTTTTGATTAATGATCTAAGAGTTAATTTGGTTATTTATTAGGGAGACCCAACCCAATGACAAGCAAGCAATGCAAATGCAATTTTAAATGAGAGGCAAACCTTTTCTTTGACAATACAATAAAATAGACCAGTGCCTGAAATATACCCAAGGTTTTCTTATTGAGATGAGCAATTAAATCTATATCTACAACATTAAATAAAGCATGAAATATCTATACAATGAATCAGATAGTGAAATGACTATTAGCTTTAGACAATTATTTTCGAATTAACATTAGAATGCTTACAACCAAAAACAAAGAATCTCTAATACATGTAAAATATTCACAATGAAAGAAAGTKCTTGAAAGAAAGTAACTTAGAACATGAKATTKCTTGGAAAGTAAARTCACATGGAAAGTAAATTGCTTGAAATGTAAAATTGCACGACTTTAAAAAGTGAGATTGTCTTGAAAGTAAGTAGCTAAACTTGAAGTGCAATGTTGTGAATGTAGTTGGTTGATTTTGATAGATTTTAAGTCTCCCTTGAATTAGGGGGATTATAATGTGAAAGATACAAGCCTAGACTATGTGTCTACCCCAAATTGTTATCCCCCCAACCAAAAGGAATTGTTGGGTGCTCAAGAAGAAGGACAAACAAGGTCCTTCCCTAGCTCCACAGGTCAAATCCAGAATGCTTGGGCGCTCAAGCAAGGAGGACACTTAGTGCTACGAAGTCGTCCTCGACTTCAACCCCTTGTAGCCTCCAAAGTCACCCTTTTTTGTGGTGGAAACAATAACAATTGGATGCCTAATTAAACTACTCTCCAATCCTTTGCCCTTTCTTAGTTACCCAAGATCCACAAAGTGTCAAGGGGGGGGAATACGGGGAAAAGGTGAAGCACAAATATAATTACTTTGCAATAATTTTTAAAATATACTAGCCTTCATGATTTTGCAAGGATGGCTTAGGCCAATATCTTTGCAAGGTGTGGGAAAAAATAAATAATTTAAATGACTTGGAAAATTACAGAGCAACCTCAACAATGGCACAAGATGGAGGACAAGCCTACCATTTTGGCCAAGGTGGGTAAAATAAAAGAATTTAAATGACTTGGAAATTTAAAGAGCAACCTAAGCAATGGCACAAGATGGAGGACAAGCCTATCGTTTTGGCCAAGGTGAGTATAATGAAAGAATTTAAATGACTTGGAAATTTAAAGAGCAACCCCACAACAATGGCACAAGATGGAGGACAAGCCTACCATTTTAGCCAAGATGGCTATGAAAAAAAGAAATGTAAGAAATTAAAATCTAAACCTAGCCTTCACGATATTGCAAGGAGGGCTTAGGCCAATCTCTTTGCAAGGTGTGGGCAATAATTTCTAATTGATTACAATATCAGATTTTTATATTTATTTGTGAGAAGGCAAGCCCAAGAGACTGTCTTAGGTTGCTTACAATGCCTTAGAAGAACATAGATGCAAGGGGATTTGGTATCCCAACTTTATGATGTTTTTTGAATGTTTTGGGGACCCAAAACAAGTAGCACCTCCCCTTGTCTTAGTGAGAACATGTATAAAACAAGAAGCTAAACTTGCTAGAAAATGCTACACACCACTTAAAAAGGGATTAATTTCTGTTAGCACATAAACACAAAAATTTATATGTGAAAATTAAGTATGAACATAAAAATGAAGTTTAAATGCCTAATTTAGATCATAAAAATGCTTATAAATGAGAGAAAAGGATGGAAGTAAGATTAGAGAAATAATAGAAACTTTTCGTGATTGAATAAGTGAACTCCCAAATCTGAAATTCACTCCTCCAATCTTTTAGTGACCTACAAACAAGTATGATCTTTTTACACAAGACAACAAGGAGGTGAGAGCATCTAATAAGTTTGCAAAATACTTTCCAAACTTGAAAGAAACTACCACAAAACTAATAGTAATAATACCACATACTTTGTTTGGGTTTCCAAGTTAAACTAATGAAAGAAAAAATATACAAGAAATGAAATGTTACTATATCACCTCACAAGAACACCATGAAGAGCACCAAGAAAGCTCTCAAATCACACAAGAGATCCTCCAAAGCTTCCTTTATTATCCACAAAATGTTGCTACAAATACTTGTAGCAAGATTTACAATGAGAGAGAGAGGAAAAGAATGGGAGAAATTTTGGCATAATAGACTTGCAATGAGAATAAATAATGAAATGAGGAGGGGAGGCACTCTTTTATAGTTAAGGGAGAGGGAAGACCCCTTATGGATGATCTCCAAGTGTCATACATCCAAGGGAGGGAGGTCATCTCAAGAGGGGTGCACTTTTAGGGTTTTAGACATGGCTAGGGTATGAGGGGTGAGTGGGGAAGGGAGAAAACACCTTTTCTACACATCAAATATGAAGTTAGGGTCAAAGGGGGGTACACCCAAAGTTTAGGCCACACTCTTGCTTTATTTTTTATTTTCCATAAGCAAAGAAGATAACACAGAGAAGACGAAATTGGAAAACAAGAATGATCAGAGCGCATAGTCTCGAGTGTATTCATTAAGGGAAAAGAGCTGAGCTAAATAGGCTCAAGCAAATTAAGAAGATAAAGAAACGAAACAAGAAATCCTAACTAACTCGTACAGCTAGCCATGACAACTAGCATTGTACAGTCACATACTGTTGAGGTTACTGATATAATTAACACTCCCTCTTAAACTCAACAGTTACAAACATCAGCATTGATAAATCCTAAGTGATGCGAAATAAAAAAATGGATTTACCAAACAAAAAGGAATTCAGAAAAGAAAATGCATGTTGGTCTATGTCTCAGCTGGGCTTACAATACGTAACAAAAAAACTAGAGTCCAGCTTTCACTTGCGTTGGGTTTCTTCTTTCTCTTCTTCCAAACTCTGTATTGTTCTAATCTGGTAATTTTTTTCATTTTGGCATTGATATTGAAGGCTCTGTGCTTTGCCTTTTGTCTTTGTTGTTGTAACTTCATATTCATAATTTGATCAAGCTGCTTATGCATGTTTCTTTCATCTTCTTCTGCAACAAATTTGTCTTTGAGAGTGGGATGATGCCACCACTGCAAACTATCATCAATGCCCTTCATAGCTTGGGCTACACAGTCAATGGACTGTTTCCACATTAACTCAGAATAAAATCTGATTTCTTCAAAACTCCATTGCATGAAGATGGTTTCAAATTGGTCTTCATTGAGATCTTCATCCATGTCTTCATCTTCTTCTTTTGGCTGCTCACCTGCATACTCAAACAAATTGTCAATCTGATATAAAAAACTATAACAGGAACCATATTGGTTCTCTTCTTTTTGTTCTTTCTGAGAGCAGTTACCATCATCATCATCATAGATTGACTGTTCAATCCATTTCAAATCTGCATCAATATTATCTTCTTCTTCATTTGCTTCATTGGTAGTCATAAGTGTACAGGTTTGAATGCTTCTGTCATCAAACCTTCTTTCAAGCACTGCTTCTACAGTCACCAAATCATCCACTTGGTTCTGAATGCCAATTATGCTTTCTCCTCCAAACATCAATTCATCAATTTTCTTCTTCTCTTCCATTATTGGAAGGCACTCATCATAAGACAAATTATCATAATCAAATTCAATTTCAAGATTTCTTAACACTGTTTCAAAGAGGCCAATTTATGCAAAATGTTGATCAATCATCATTGATGTTGATCCTTTGTTGTCATCAACAAACACTACTCGAATCATTTCATCGATGCAGGTTGCTGTACTAATAGCTTCATCATCAGTTTCTGCAATTTTCTCATGCTCTGCTTCACACACAAATGCACCTTCTTCCTTTTCTTCTAGTAGCTCTACTTCAAACACAGATGCTCCTTCATTCTTTTCTTCTAGTAGCTCTGCTTCAGACACAGATGCTTCTTCTTTCTGTTCCTCTGGTAGCTCTGCTTCAGACACAGATGCTCCTTCATTATGTTCCTTTGGTAGCTCTTCTTCAGACACAGATGCTTCTTCCAGAGTGGAGACATTCGATAAATTGTTTCTCCCTCTTTCACTGTACTTTGTTTCTAGAATACTCCAAACTTCTTTCAAAGATATCGTTGTTGCAACCTTGTGCAACATACTGTCATCCAAGGCTTGTTGGATGATCTGCAATTCTAATGCATCCCTTTCCTGATCATGTAGATTATGATAACCGTCTACAAGACGCAAAGAGGTATTCATTCTAACAGACCAAAATTAAAAATTCTTACCATTATACTGTGGCGGTAATGGTAGGTGCATTCTCATGTTGCTCCAAATATCATCAATTTTCCTCTGATCTGCTTCTTGTGTGAGCTCCTCGGGTACAATTGGAACCTCTTCATTTATCTTTGCGAAATATTCTTCCATTTCTTTGTTGTTCTCTTTCCAAATCTGTCTGAGATCTCTTCTTGACTTCTTAAGTCATCTTTGTTGACCCATGACAACGTTTCTTGGTTCTTCATTCACCAATTCGATCACACTTGTGGATCGACTATTCTATCTCATCACACTGATACCGCTTTCTTTGTTTCCTGGTATGGATCTTGTTGGATCTGATTATCCAAGCATAAGATATTGTGAGGGATTTTCGTGCTTTACTTGTTTCCTGTGCGTAAGACCAGGTCCGTGAAATCCTCTATTGTGACTTCGGGCAGAAAAACATGGGGTAGACTTCTTTAACTTCGATCTGGCTGGATGTGACTATCTGAGCGCGAGATCTATGGAGTCAGAGCTCTGAGCTCTGTTCTTTAGCAACTGTAGCCCCCTAATGGAGGAATTGGGCTTTATGAGTTTACTCGAGAGCCAAAAAAAAATTGTTGTTTAGCTTCTCATATGACCGGGGACTAAAAACTAGGCGCTTTGAACTTCCAGGCTTCGAGCATTAAGACGCGTGAAGGTCTCAGTTCCTTCGAATAGTTGAATTGCCGAATAACAGATGTATTGCAAAGATCAACGATGCATGTGCTACAAATATCAACGATGCTCGTTGATTTGAGATTAACGGTCCTCAGTTATTTCGAGAATTGGTGCCTTTGGGGCTTCGAGGCTCCAGACGATATTCCTTTCTTACCTTGCAATCCTCCGAACTCGCGGACCTCCGAACAAGGGAAGAGATTGATGGTCTCAATTTACCCGTCGAGATCTATGACTCAAAATTATTTTGGGAGTTCGGGCTTCGGAGATGTAATGTCCCCACTTTGGGACATCATCACATTGCAGAGGTTTATGATGACCAGAGTAGCCAGATGGATGTTACAGCGAATACAGGGATTATTGAGAGGCATTTTGGGGCCGGCCTTGCATCACTCATCCCATTTCATCATTATGATCCATTCCGCACAGGTTGGCTTTGGTTTCGTTGCATTCCAATGAATTCCATGATTTTGAGTATTTTGAGCTATAAGTTAATTAAATTCACTGAAGAGGTCATTTTGGGCACATTACTTGGAGGAACCTCTCAATATAATAGCTCATTGGAATTGGGAGGAGCAACACTACAGGATGGGATGCTAAGAAATGACTTTCAGTGGCCAAAGAAGCCCCAAGGAGAGAGAAGGCGCTTTTCAGAGGTAAAAAGGTTAATTAATTAATTAAAGTGATTTAATTAATTAATTAAACATTATTAAAATGAAAGTCCCTTTGGAGGGAGAAGGTGAGCAGGAAGTATAAAGGAAAGGCAAGGGCCTCTATTAATATATTCATGTATGTTTATCATTTTGATATCTGGCTTCTAGCTAGAGGGCCCATCTCTTGGGGGTTTTGAGGGTTTTGACTTAACAAACCCTAGAGGACGATCCAGTGGTGAAAGATTCCACCTAGCTTGTCCCGAGCTTGGTTTCGGAGATGCAATACGCTCCCACACCATTCTAGTTCAGATCTACATCAGTGCAGGAGGGTTCTACACTAGCCACAGGCACAGGAAGAGAAGGAGGGCGCACCATTGGGGGTTTTCAGTAAGGGGGGCGCACCATTCCTTGAGGGAAGTTCATTCCAAGGGATTGGAAGGGATTTGGCAGATTCTAGCACCTGGGTTTTCATTGCAGGGGCTTTCATTGCAAGGGCTTGGACATTAGATCTAGTGCATTCAGGACGAGTTTCATGTGCCATTTGGTTTATTGGATGCATTGGACGAATTGGAGAGAAGGAAGGCAATTTTGAGATTCAAATCTACTTCGTTTGCGGGAGTTATACTTCAGATCTGAACTTGAGACTTCACCTAGTGACTTGCAGTGTCCCGATCTATCTTTCTAGCAAGTTTCAGGGCATTTGGAGGCCTCCTTCATCAGGGACGAAATTATAGGGTTTGGCAGTTTCAGGAGGGCGCAGCTCAATTTGAGGATTTAGCATTTGGAGGAGTTTCTCTTGGTATTTCGGTTTGAGATTTCAGGAGGGAATTTTACTCATCCCGATCTATAGTTCGGCATCTTCAGCATAGCATTTGGAGGTCTTTGACAGTAGGGCCGAATTATTGAGGGTTTCAGTCTTCTACTAGAGCGTGGCATCTTCCAACTTGGGGGTTTGGCACTCATACGGCCCGGATCTGCTCTTGCATCGGTCTTCATTGGATATTCGGCCTTTGGAGGCTTGTAGTCTTCTATTGGAGCATTTTGTAGCAGCTCCTATCTTCTAGCCATCTGATGTGCATTCTAGATCGGCATCTTCATTGTAGCAGGTTCTTATTATTGTGAATAAAGATCATATCTGAATCATGTTTGGGTACATATTATATTGTTGATCTTGCATAGGGTTGAGGTATGTTTCATGGCTTTATCTTCTTATCTGTTGCTACAAACACACATATAAATCATCGATATAACCCTAAGTGAAACCTAAAGGATCACAGTAAACCAAGTGTTTGACGAAATGCCACAACCAGAAAAAGTTTTAAAAAGACACCCAAACCGTGATGTTCCTGGCATAATGGCTTGGGAACATTACAGGAGTTCTTTCACCATTCGTAATCACAATACTCGCAAAGTGTCGAGGCGGTGAATTATCCGTAGAGGTGTAGATCCAACGATCCTTAGGCCTCTGCAAACGAACGGCCAAGATCTTCTTCGAAACTCCGGCGTTCAGGAGTTTCCAACTGCTAATACACGCTGACCTCCGAAGTGCGAGATCTTCCTCCACGTGGCCTTTTGATTTGACGACTGAGATTAACTTCCGAATCCCGGGCTTCGAGAGTTCTTGCTTTACGTTTCTGACTCTCCTCCGAAGTGCTCTAGCTCAGAAGTGTGGTGACGCGTGTCCCTTCTGGCTTCAACAGTCCAGATCTACTTCGGGGCTTCAGGTATATCTCGCTCCGCAAAACCTTCCAGAGTGCTAGGTCTCCGAAGTGTAAGATCTGGCATCGCGTGTCCTCGATGATGGACGATCCAAATGAACTCCGGGCTTCGGGCCTTTGGTGTTGAAATATTGTAACTGCAAAGAGTATTCTTATTATTATTGATATATTATTCATAGGATCAATCCCCATTGTGGATTGATCATGTCGGTTATTGTAATAGGACCAAATCCTCTTTTGCAGATTGGTCAAAAGACAATTATAATAGGCAGAATAAGAAGTCGGCCCCGGCAGTTAATAAAGAGACCCAGAAATAGAATAAAAGTGGGTTTATCCGCCCAGTTGGAGAAGTCGGCCTTGCCAGTGAAGAGACACTTCACACGTGCCAGTCTTGTATAAATAAAGGAGGCTAGCACCTCACTTAGACATAACTCAGTTGCAAAGTTTGAGAGACAAGTTCTGATCTGTTACCAGCAAAGGAGAGAGAGAGTGGCGCATATCTTGGAGAGGACTTTCTTTTTTAGCATAGAGATCTCTTGGCATTGTATTGGCTCTCTATATTAAGGAAGTTTTGCTGGGTTTTCTACCCCTAGAGGGTTTCCCAGGATAAATGTTGTGTCTCTTGTGATTGTGTATTTCTCAGTGATCTTGAATTATGCTATTGTTATCTAATGAAATGCAAACATCTATAATAATGTCTTAAACATTAACATGGTATCAGAGCCAAGCTGAAGGAAGCATCTTTTGCAAGAGAAAAACGTCACTGTTGCAATACCTGCAAATTAGGGTTTTTCAAAAGTGAATCTTTTCAACCCTAAAACTATCTAGAAAGTTGCACCCTCCCCTAAGGATCAATTTGGCATCATCAGCGCACCTTTTCAATGGCTGGATCTCCCAAAAAGTGAAACCCTAGTTTCACAAAGTACCAGAAAACCAGAACCAAAAGTACCAGAGTACCAGAGGTACCAGAAGCACCAGTCCAGAAATCCACAGATCAGATTTGAAGGGGCAAAAGTTGGATTTTCTCAGATCCAAGCACACCAGGTAGCTCGCCTCAGCCAAGCGCATCTCCTGGTAAGTTCAGTTTTTGATTTGAAGCACTTTCATTTTTTTTTGGTCATTTTCCTAGCTCCAGGTAAAGATGTCTGCAAGCATTAAGCTTATGGGCAAAAGCAACAATGGAAATTGTTTATGTGCAGAACCGACTATCCCATAGTGCACTTGGGCTCAAGACACTGGAAGAGATGTTCACCGGAAAAAAGCCAGAGGTAAGCCATCTTAAAATATTTGGTTGTCCAGTGTTTATTCATGTACCTAAAGAAAAGATAAATCGCTGGACCCTTCAGGAAAGAAGGGAATATTTGTGGGATACTGTGAGGTCTCCAAGGCCTTCAGAATCTATATACCAGGTCAACATCACATTGAGATCAGCAGGGATGTGACCTTTGATGAAGATGCAGCGCGCAAGAAATCTAAAATATGCCATCTTGAAGAGGTATGTGAAGAGGAACCCGTAATCCCCAATACTGCAATGAGGGAGGTTCCCAGAGCTGCAGAACCAGAGAGGGAAGTCGTAACTTCCCCTGATGAGGAACTTCTAGAAGACCATGATATAGTAGAAGTACAAGAACCTCCTCAGATGACGATCCTCCATAAAAGAAAGCCAGCCTGGGCTAGAGAGCTTATTCAAGATGGAGAGAAGTACGGTGTTCCCCAAGGAACCACAAGACAAGTGAAAAGACCAAAGCCATTCTCTAGTTATACGGCTTTGATGTGTGAACTCCTAGAAGAGGAGCCTACCTGCTTTGAAGAAGCCATTCATAGAAAAGAATGGGCAGATGCCATGACAGAGGAATACCAATCCATAATGAAAAACGAAGTATGGGAAATAGTTCCCAGACCGAAGGATAAAGATGTGGTATCCTCCAGATGGCTCTTCAAAATAAAACATGTTGCTGATGGAAGTATTGAGAAGTATAAAGCAAGATTTGTCGCTCGTGGCTTTTCCCAGAAGGAAGGCATTGACTATGAAGAGACATT
>ML815982.1:165528-187738 GCA_009831015.1 Picea engelmannii | reverse complement strand
ACATTGGTGTCAGGTATCTTTACCACGTAGAAGTCATCGGTGAGCATGTAGTTTCCCAGGTTCAATGTCATCCGTGGAACGTACCTGGTGCAGTCTAGTGTGTTCTCCCCCGGTATGACCACTGAGAAACCCTCAAAAGACTCGGTGGCAATGCTCTTTCGTTCCACTAACGAAGAGTCTATAAAGTTGTGGGATGCCCCACCATCGACCAAAACTGTCACTCGATGTCCCTGCGCTCCTCCCCTCATCCTGAAGGGGTGAAATCTGGGTATGCCAGAGAGTGATGCTATAACCCCTCGTGTTTCCATCGATGCCTGCTCTGCCTCCGCTGTCGGCGAATCCTCCTTATGTCCCTGTTCCTCTTCTTCTCATCATCCTCGCTATCAGAAAACACCTCTATGTAGTGTGCCTTGGCCTTGCCTGCACACCTGTGACCTGGTACCTGGCAACTGAAACACAACTTCCTCCTCCTTAGATCCTACCTGGTAGCATCATCCATCC
The DNA here is from genome assembly GCA_009831015.1 of Picea engelmannii. Taxonomy (NCBI): domain Eukaryota; kingdom Viridiplantae; phylum Streptophyta; class Pinopsida; order Pinales; family Pinaceae; genus Picea; species Picea engelmannii. Next base: position 187,237 of record ML815982.1, on the reverse strand, counting down.
TGTTCCTGCCTGTCCAATCCCTCTGTGGTTGTCCTGCCCAGTCTCTCTGTTGGTGTCCTGTGCCATCCCTCTGTGGTGGTGTCCTATCGTCGAACTTCGTGGGGAAGTTCGGTCTCGAGGTGAACTTGGGCTTAGATACAGACTCCTGTAAGTCTCTAGCCCTGCTAACTGCATCCTGTAGTGAGGTAGGCTTGTAAGCCTTCACCCATCCTCGAAGTGGCTCGGTTAACCCCTCTGTGAATAGCATTACCAAACGAGCCTCAGAGATATCGGTGACCATCACTGATATCCTCTGGAAAACTGATATATATGCATCTGCCGACCCAATCTGTTTCAACTGTGCTAAGTCTCTAAAAGACATCTCAGGATCTCGTCTGTCAAATCGGTGCACCAGTCTACCTGTGAACTCAGCATAGGTGACAATATGGGCATGACCCAGAGTGGTCATCCCGTGGTACCACCAGTCCTGTGCCTCACCCTCCAAGTGCAATGTTGCCAACTTAATGGCATCGGTCTCCGCCATGGGGTTCAGCTGGAAGTAGGTGTCGAGCTTCTGCACCCAAGCTCGTGCAGTGCACTTCGACGTCCCATCGAAGTATGGCAAAGTGAGCTTGCCCACTGTGTGCTATAACTCGTAGCTCTGCGTGGGACCCCTGTTGAAGAACCTCGGCCTGTTTCTCCCCTTGAAGCTACAAAACTCGGCAAAAGTCATAGCTTCTCTCAAATCTGGATCCATGGCCTTATACTCCTGGAAATAAGCTTTTAATGGCTCGTCCTGCTCTACCTGTCCTCATGTACCTGTCTCCGGTGGTCTTAAGAATTTTGGCATGGTAGATCTAGGAATCTCACTGTAGTCATGAGGGCGGTTTTGAGGGTTGATCCTGGAAGTGATCACCTCAACATGAGGTTTGTGTGCGTTTCCCCCTTCTTCCATCTGCCCTCTCTTGCTGCTCTCCCCCCTTTCTTCACCATGCTTTCTCCCTAGAGCATAACCTGTGATTCTTCCCATGAACTCTCGGGTCTCTCTCTGGTCCTCTGCAATATCCTATAAGGCTTTCATAAGCCCTCTGATCAATCCATCCTCTCTGTCCTCTGGCAGATTTGCATTGTTTCCTAGAGTGTCCCCCATTTCTTCTTCTCTGCCCTCTACACTTCTATACCTTCTGTGCCTATAAGTGATATTTTGCAGCCCTTCCTCGGTCATCAATGTCGCCCACAGCTGGCCAAGATCATGCTCTGATACCACTGAAATATTCTAAGTTGTAAAAGTGGGAAAAAACCTTCATGTTCTGATGTTGGACTTTCGTCAAACACTTTGCATGCTTCTAGATTTATGGTTGTAGGTGAAATTTGAATGGACTGTAGGAGATTGCTTAGTTTTGTTGGTTGTTTTAGAGGTTTTCTATCACCTTATACCTCCCCAATAGAGTGCCAAGTGTAGTATTTGGTTTTTAAACAAAACCCATAAAATTATAATGAAAACGATCACATGTGCAATAGCAAATTAACTAAAATAATGGTTGCTCTTTCTTGGATATTATTGCTGAACTAATTACAATCAGAATGAGGCCTAAATACCTCTCAAAGATACGTAGAATGCCACCTTTAGAGAGCTGGGAGCCTTCCTTAATACACAGCCAAGGAAAATTGCACAAACTGCCCACACGATTTGACAAGGAGGCCGACTCATGTGTTGGTTGTTCTATTGTTTGGTTGGAGCAATTTGGCAGCCCCGAATCTGTGGTATCCTGCTCTGCACGCAAGGTACAGCCAACAAGGGGAGGTCGACCTGCAATAATCTCCTCTTGTAACTCCACGCAGTACCAAAGGGATCCTCCACGTAGCACTAACAGGGACACGCAGCCTTAGAATAGAGAACTCAGCCAATAAAGGAAACACGCAGCTTCAAGGAAGATGACCAGCAGCACTGAAGATCACACCCAGCAACAAGCCACGATTTTGAGAGATGAATAACTCAACTATGACGGAAAACACACAGCCACAAGTGGGGAATGCGCCCAGCACAAGGGAAAACACCCAATCCTTCCACACATGCCACAGAAAACTCCTCCTCTTCTCCACAACTGATAATGAAATCAATCTCAGACAAATCTCCTTGGATCACAATGTCGATTACCTGCAAATGAAAAGCCCGAATGGCTTCTCTGATCTTCAGCTAGGAAGGTATTGTTTCAACCTCCAAACCGAATTTTCTCTCCAAGGGTTTCGAAACCCTCGTCTCAAGCTCGCAAGCTTTCTCCAAAACAATTTTCTCAAAATGATTAGTCAATGATCCTTTTTTCCCTTCAATCGTCCTTTTATTCATTCACTTGTCCTTTTCTCCATTAAAATATTCATTTAATTATTAATTGGAGAGAAATACCCTCAAAGAGGGGTTTAATAATAATAAACTCACTTTTCCTAAGTTTTCACTTTATAATTCGAAAGTGACTTTACCAGTATCATTTCCCTAGCTCATACGTCTAATGGTTTATGGGAAACTGTGAAAACAACCACGGCATTCCGACTGCCTAGGAAAAACGAGACATTACAATGTCCCTATGGCTAAGCACAGGTGGACGTCTCCGTAGTGGTTGAGCACTAGAGGATGTGTAGATCCCTTCCTATATTGTCTGAGAGTAACATTTGTTGTAACCCTAATTTGTGTTGTAAAGGGTACAAGTCGACCCCACCATGTAAAAGAGAATTAATATTGTGTAAAGATTAATTATATTATTCAGTTGTACAGGTCCGCCCTATTGTGCCAATAGACACACCTATTGTTGCGTTAGGTCTTGTATATATAAATGAGTAGATCCCCATTGTGGATCACTCACATACACTTCATTGTAACCTTCTCTTAAGCTACTTATACGGCTGAAGTGCGCACTTCTTTTAGGCGCAAGTTTCTAGGTCAAAGAAGCACCCTCTTGTGTGCTCTAGGGTTTATGGTGTGGGGGATCTTTTCTTGACTCTATAGCAAAGGATTGTTGGGTTTTTCCCTTGATTGAGAAGGGTTTTCCTAGGATAAACTCTTGTGTTCTTGTGCGTGGTTATTCTTCTTGTGATCTTGGTTACTGTAGCACTTGTGTATGGTATTTTTGCATTGTTTATGGTTTATGTGCATGAGCTAAGCATTAAAATTCAACATGGTATCAGAGCAAATTTCCTAAAGAGCCATTGTACAAGCCATTGAAGAGCCAGTCGTTACCTTCATGTTGCAACTGCAAAAACGACCCCCCTTGTCAAGCTAGTTTTAGCACCTTCCACTTGAACGTTGGGGCTAATTTTTGCATAGGTGTGTACGACCTCCTTCAGCGCACCTCCAACAAATCTCAAATTGCAAATCAAAAAAAAATTGATTTTTTGCCCCTAGGGTTTCTAGTGTTTCTGCAGAATTTCGACCATAGGGTTTCTGCAACTAATTGAAGGATTTTTGCAGCTCACCAGGGTTCTTCTAACTTTCTAAAGGCTTATTGTTGGCAATGATAAGTCCAACGAAACCTAGGGTTTCTAGCCCAATCTAGACGTTAGGTTTTGTATCCTAGCCGTAAGGGTTTGTGAAGAATCTGCAAACCATGAGGAACAAAACTTTGGTGGAAGATAGGCTTGATGGATCAAGCAACTTCAGCTCCTGGAAATCAAGACTACAAATCACTCTAGAAGAGAATGACCTAATGAGTTTGATAGAAAAGACTCTACCAGAAACAACAACCAATGAAAAAAAGAATGATTGGAAGGTGGATGATGTCAAAGCAAGGAAGACAATCCTCTATTCACTAAGAGATCATCTACTACCTCGCATCTCTACCCTGAAGACAACTTATGAGATGTATGATGCATTGAAGAAGATGTTTGAGAGAAACAACACAAACAGAGCTCTTACATTGAAGCATCAACTTCAAAATATCAAGATGACAAAAGCCGACACCATTGCCACCTTCTTCATGAGGATCTCAGAGATCAGAGATCAGCTAGGTGCCATTGGAGAAACCATAACAGACAAAGAACTTGTCATGACTACTCTCAATGCTCTTTTAAGATATTGGGAACCATTTCTTCAAAGTATCAGTGGAAGAGCAGATCTACCTGAGTTTGATAGTCTATGGACAAACTGCACTCAGGAGGAAACCGACTTATAACCAAAGGAGTGCAAGACTCCCATCACGATGACAATCAAGCTCTTGCTTCTCATGCAAAGAGAGGCAAAAGGAATAGAAGAAGTTTCAACAAAGCATTAAAAGACAAGAAAAGACAATTCAAAAATACAGTGTTTCAGATGTGACAATGGACACATTGCAAGAAATTGTCCTACCAGGAAGAATGGAAGACAACTTGCATCCACTGTTGATGTTGATCTAGAACCATATCAAAGAGATGAAGACATAAAAGATGAAACATTCTTCTTCATATTAGCACTCTCAGGTACAGTTCCTACAGATAGTGATATTTGGTTAATTGACAGTGGTGCTTCCAGACACATGACTGGATACAGAGAACATCTTACAAACCTTGTTGAGAAAGAGTCTTGTCTACATGTTGTACTTGGTGATAATGCCAGATATACTGTGAAAGGAGTTGGAACTTCTACCTTCCAGCTAGATTCTGACATACCACTTCAATTAAGTGAGGTACTATATGTACCTGGGATGAAAAGGCTCCCTTAGAGGATAAAGGCTACAAGGTTACCTTCTCTGAAGGAAAAGTTCTTGCATGGCACAAGAACTCACACATGGATTCTACTCGAGTGATTGGTGTTCAAGAAAACAGTTTGTACAAATTAACTCTCCGACCAGTCCAGACTCTGTTACATGATACTATCATCTTGAGCGAGCTATGGCATAGGAGACTTGCTCATTTACATTACAGAGCCCTTCCCGCTCTAGGGAAGATGGTAACAAGCCTTCCAGAGATACATGTTCAGCATAATGGCGTTTGCAGAGGTTTTGCTCTTGGCAAAAATGTCAAGGGGTCCTTCTTGAGCAGTGACAGTAGATCCAAGGGGATCTTGGACTTGATACATTCAGATATTTGTGGACCCATGATTGTTGCTTCCTTGAACGGATATTTGTACTATGTGCTTTTCATCGATGATCATTCTCGGAAGACATGGATTTACTTCTTAAAGACCAAGGAAGGAGTCCTTGCGAGATTTCAAGAGTTTAAATCTTAGGTTAAGAACCTGAACGAGAGGAGGATCAAGGTGTTGAGATCAGATAATGGAGGAGAGTACACCTCCAGGGATTTCAGTGATTTTTGTATTGAGACAGTGATCAAGAAGGAGTACATCGTTCCTTATAACCCTCAGCAAAATCGGGTTGCAGAGAGGAAGAAAAGAACCATTATTGAGGCAACCAAAGACATGATACATGATCAGAATCTGCCTATGATTTTGTGGGAAGAAACATCCATGACAGTGGTGTATGTTCGTTTGCAGAAGTTTTTCTCTTAGTAAGAATGTCAAGGGGTCCTTCTTGAGCAGTGACAGAAGATCCAAGGGGATCTTGGACTTGATACATTCAAATGTTTATGGACCCATGATTGTTGCTTCCTTGAACGAATATTTGTACTATGTGCTCTTCATCGATGATCAATCTCGAAGGACGTGGATTTACTTCTTAAAGACCAAGGATGGATTCCTTGAGAGATTTCAAGAGTTTAAAGCTTAGGTTGAGAACCTAAACGGGAGGAGGATCAAGGTGATGAGATCAGATAATGGAGGAGAGTACACCTCCAGGGATTTCAGTGATTTTTGTATTGAGACAGAGATCAAGAGGGAGTACATCGTTCCTTATAACCCTCAGCAAAATGGGGTTGCAGAGAGGAAGAACAAAACCATTATTGAGGAAACCAAAGCAATGATACATGATCAGAATTTGCCTATGATTTTGTGGGCAGATGCATCCATGACAGCTTTGTATATTCAGAACAAGAGTCCTCATCAAATTCTGAAGAACATGACTCCCGAAGAAGCTTTCATCAGAGTGAAGCCTGACGTTGGACACTTCAGGATATTTGGGTGTCCAGTATACATTCATGTACCAAGGAAAAGAGGACCAAGCTAGACCCTTCAGGAAAATTGGGTAAATTTCTAGAATACGGTGAATCTGCGAGGGCATATCGGATATACATCCCTGGTCAGAGACAGATAAAGGTTAGCAGAGATGTCACCTTTAAGGAATAGATAGCCTTCAGAAGATCCAGAGAATCTCAGATGGAGATTGACGGTGAGAAGAATGAAGAGACAGTACCTTCTCCACCTTCAGCGGTTCAGAGGGAGACAGTTGCTACTCCAGTTGATCCCGCAGCTCCAGTTGATGTTCCCAGAGATATTGCAGTAGGCCATAAGAGTCATGCTTGGGCTTGACAAACTCTGCAGGAGGCAGAGGGACATGCAGCTCCTCGTGGAATATTCTGAGAGTGCAAGAGACCACAGAGATTTTCGAGCTATATTTCAGCTATGAGCCACATCATTGATACTGAGTCATCTTGTCATGGAGAAGCAGTGAGTCAGCATGTTTGGCAAGATGCCATGACCAAAGAGTATCAGTCCATCATGAAGAATGATGTGTGAGATATTGTTCTGAGACCGAAAGGGAAGTCTGCAGTGACTTCCAAGTGGATCTATAAGATCAAACATGCAGCTGATGGAAGTGTCGAGAAGTACAAAGCGAGATTTGTGCCTAGAGGATTCTCTCAGGTGGAGGTAACAGATTATGAGGAGACATTTGCTCCTGCTGCCCGATACACTTCCATCCGTATGATTATTTCCCTAGCTGCATCCATGGGTTGGAAACTACATCAGATGGATGTAAAGACAGCCTTTCTCAATGGTGAGATTGAGGAAGAATTTACGTCGAGCAGCCAGATGGATTCATGACACATGAAAAGGAGTCTCATGTAAGCAGGTTGAAGAAAACCATGCATGGACTAAAGCGGGCACCTCGTGCTTGGTATGAGAAGATTGATGGATACTTGATGAGTTTGGGTTTCAACAAGAGTGTTGTTGATCCCAACCTATACTACCATATTATTGGTGACGAGTGCCTGATTTTGGTCCTATACGTTGATGACCTATTCCTCAATGGTTCAGAAAGTCTTATTGTTGAATGCAAGAGTGCATTGACTTATGAATTCGAGATGAAGGGCCTTGGTATGATGGACTATCTTGGGACTAGAAGTATGACAGAGGACTAATGAGAATTTCATGAGTCAAGGAAAATATACAGTTGAGATATCAAAGAAATTCGAGATGACAGACTGTAGATCCATGCCTACACCAATGGTGATGAATCTGAAGAATGGTTCAGAAAGTCTTATTGTTGAATGCAAGAGTGCATTGACTTATGAATTCGAGATGAAGGGCCTTGGTATGATGGACTATCTTGGGACTAGAAGTATGGCAGACGACTAATGAGAATTTCACGAGTCAAGGAAAATATACAGTTGAGATATCAAAGAAATTCGGGATGACAGACTGTAGATCCATGCCTACACCGATGGTGATGAATTTAAAGAAGATGAACACGACTTCTTCTGATTCAGGCGAGATTGATCCACATCTTTACAGACAACGGATTGGATCATTGATGTATCTGGTTAACACCAAACCTGATATATGCTATGCAGTGAGTGTACTCAGTCATTTTATGAGTCAGTTGAGACAGACACACTAGATAGAAGCGAAGCATGTGTTGATATATCTACGAGGCACAGTTGGCTATTGCCTGAGATATGCCTCCGATGTAGACATGAGATTGCAGGGATATGCCGATGCAGATTGGGCAAGGAGCACAGTGGACCGGAAGAGCACATCCGGTTGTTGTTTTACTTTGGGATCTGCCATGATTTCCTAGTGCAGTAGGAAACAGACTTTTGTGGCTTTGAGTACCGCAGAAGCAAAGTACATTTCATTATGAGTGGATGTCCGCAAAGCAGTGTGGCTTCACAAGCTCCTTGTAGACTTATGTGGTCATGAGATGGATTCCACCGTTATCCATTGCGATAAACAGAGATGTGTGAATCTCTCTGAGAATCCTGTGGTTCACGATAAATCGAAACACATTGAGATCAAATACCATTACATCAGAGATATGGTGCAGAGGAAAGCAGTACATGTGCAATACCTTTCTACACACGAGCAAGTTGCAGATGTCTTCACAAAACCGCTGGCCAGGATAAAGTTCGAGTACTTTCGTGAGAGACTTGGCCTGGTGGAGAATGCCTCCCTAGCTGAGAGGGAGTGTTGTTGATTGCAACTTCATGAGACATTCTCTAGGTTGTTCTCCTCTAGATTGAGTTGAGACGATCTGTGAGAGAGCCCATGTGATGGGTGTGTCATACTCCTCTAGACTAAGTTGAGATGATGTGTGGTCTCTTGTCGTACTCCTCTGGACTGAGTTGAGACGACTTGAGATGGTCTCCTGTCAAAATCCTATGGACTTAGTTGAGTCGACTTGAGATGGCTCTCCAGATGGTACTCCTATGGACTTAGTTGAGTTGATCTATTGAGAGTGACGTCCCTGTGGCTGAGCACAGGTGGACATGTTCCTAGTGGTTGAGCACTAGAAGATGTGGATCCCTTGTTATATTGTCTGAGAGTATTATTTGTTTTAACCCTAATTTGTGTTGTAAAGGGTACAAGTCGGCCCACCATGTAAAAGATAATTAATATCCTGTAAAGATTAATTATATTATTCAGTTGTATAGGTCGGTCGTATTGTGCCAATAGACACACCTAATGTTGTATTAGGTCTTGTATATATAAATGAGTAGATCCCCATTGTGGATCACTCACACACACTTCATTGTAACCTTCTCTTAAGCTACTTGTACGACCGAAGTGCGCACTTCTATTAGGCGCAAGTTTCTAGGTCAAAGAAGCACCCTCTTGTGTGCTCTATGGTTTATGGTGTGGGCGATCTTCTCTTGAGTCTATAGCAAAGGATTGTTGGGTTTTTCCCTTGATTAAGAAGGGTTTTCCCAAGATAAACTCTTGTGATCTTGTGCATGGTTATTCTTCTTGTGATCTTGGTTACTGCAGCACTTGTGTATGGTATTGTTGCATTGTCTATGGTTCAAGTACATGCTAAATTGAAATAAACCACATGTGCATGAGCTAAGGATTAAAACTCAACAATCCCTAGGCTAGGGGATAACATCTGGCTCCAACTCGGGGACATGTGCTCACCAAAGCGCATGCGAACCTCAGCATCTCTGGTATGACCCGTGCTTTCTAGATCTCAACAAAAGATATTAGTAATCTCTAGGGTGGTGATAGCACCCCTTGTTCATATATGATAAAATAGATCAATAAAAGCATCAAGTCTAGCATATAATCATGAGCATACATATATACATAATGAAACAAGACAAACTGAAAATGAAACTACAACTATGCTATCATGATATGCAGATGGTATATACAATGGATGAAATCCCTACCTAATCTAACTTGCCTGTACTTACCTGTCATGCTTCCGGTGGGAAGTAACGCTTGATGTGGATAGCATTCATGGGTAGTTTCAAAGCCTCTCCTTCAAGCATTGTTAAATTAAAAGAGTTTGTTCCTACTTGACTCATAATTTTGTAAGGACATGTCCTTAATCCATCTAACTTCTTGTGCATATCAGGTTTCTCTCTCCCTTTGTCCAATAATAACACTAGATCTCCTTCTTTGAAATCCCACTCCTTGGCTTTGTGATCAAAACTATTCTTAACTTTCACTTGACTTCTTGCCATCTGACTCAAAGCAACCCTCCTGGAATCATCTAATTCCACCAACTAGTCAATTCGTCCCTGGATTGCTTCTTCTTCTGTGGTGTATTGTTGGGCGAAGCGGGGGATGGAAATTTGGAGATTCACAGGTAGTTTAGCCTCCAACCCATATACTAGTTCAAACGAGGTTTTTCCTGTTGAGGTCTTTGTTGTTATGCGATCTGCCCATAGGGCGTACTTGATCTTGCTATCCCAGGCCTTCTTATTTTCTCCCACAACATTCTTGATGATATTCATGAGATTCTTATTGCTTGACTCTGCCAAACCATTCCCCTGGGGATAGTAGTTTGACAAGTGGGATAGAGTGATGCCATATTTAAAACAAAATTCCGCTAAAGCAAGGGAGCTAAAAGCCTTGGCATTGTCAGTGTTGATTTTGGCGGGTACTCCAAATCTTGTTATGATTCTTTCCTCCAAAAAGTTCATGACCACATCTTCAGTAGCCTTCTTTTTGGGAACAGCTTCTACCCATCTAGTGAAGTAATTTGTGGCGATCCAAATCTATTGGTAACCATTACTTGAATTATCCTTAAATTCACCAATAAAATCCAAACCCGATTGTTGAAAAGGGGTTTCTACAATCGTGGGTCTTAGACCTTGTGCAGGGAGTCTTTGTTTCCCTGCAAAGTATTGACAAGGTTGGGACGACCGGACATATCCGTGAGTATTAGCAAACAATGTCGGCCAATAATATTCGGCTCTCAAAATCTTGTGAGTAGTAGTACAGGCAACGAAGTGCCCCCACAATACCCTGAGTGTAACTCCTTCAGCAATTTGTTAGCCTCATCTCCGTTCACACATCTAAGGAGAACACCATTCGGGTCTTTCCAACGAAGACCATGCTCAGTTAAGCAGTACTTCATAGCTTTGAGTCTTAGAGCCCTTCTTTTATAGTATACCGGGTGGTCCGGTGATCCAAATGGATATCGGTGGCCACCCACCTTTTCCAACTGGCTCAAAACAGTTTTCTGACAATTTTGGCAATTTACTATTTTTAGCAGTTTTAACTTCCGGGGCCATTTTGAGGGCCTAAATGAAGGTTTTTCGGGATCAAACTTGTTAGCGATAATGCTTATCACGGGCTCTAGAGCATTCGGGTCTGTAGATTGCACACGAAATGCTCAAGCGCAACGCAGAAGATTACCCACATCGGGGACTCGGGCATCGGAGGTTGGAAGAAGAAGTCATTCGACTTCACGAGCGGCGAAGTGGCGAGAAGATTGGAGCCGTCCATCTGAGAAGGACAGGTGTTGGAGATCGAGAGATCTCGCGAACTCAGAAGTTCGCAGGGTAAAGGCCCAAACATTTGGTACTCCAAGTCGCGAAGGCCCGAGGAGCGAGAAGAGGACAGTCGTTGGATCTAGATCGTAGGAGGACCGTTGGATCCGCACGTCGGATCGTGCATCGGAGTCTCGTAAGAAAATACCAAAGGAATTGGCTGCGAGGATCGCGAGGTTGCGAGGTTGCAAGATTTCAACCGTTGGAGGACAGGTGGCCATAACAAAGCGGCGAAGTGGAATACAGGTGGCAGAAGCCCTCGGGATCTCGCTGCGAGAAGTCCCGAGGTATTGGCTTTAGGATTCACGAGTTGCGAAGTGTCGAAGTTCATGTGAACGTGTGGCAGAACATAAGGTGGGACCGCGTAGTCGACGGGTGGACACGCGTTGGCTAGAGATAAAGTCAGCATTCCATTGAATTATCGCATCTCAGGGACTCGCGAAATAGGAGGGTGAAAACTCGACGGTTCAACCGGCGAGGTTGCGAGGTCGTAAGGACTCGGGCCCACAAGTATTGCCGAGATAATCTCAGTCGTCCATCCAGAGGGGAACGTGGTGCGCGATTAGGCTCCTCGCCTCCTCGCCCCTTTCAACTTTGAAGATCAAGGACCAGCCTCCTCCCAGCCACGAGACGCGAGGTGCCGAAAACGTCTTTGAAGATAGGCACAAGGTCACAGCCCGTGGTCACTTGAGGAAAGAAAGGAGCTGCAGAAAGAAGGTTGAAGGCGCCGAGTTCAGTTGCAGAGAGGATCATCGCGGTCTCCGAGCGCTATCGGATCTGATCTCCATACTGTTCCTCGTCTGAAGTAAATGACGGCAAGAGCGGGTGGTTGAAACCTCATTTCATTCATTAAGTGAGGGGATGGAGGGTCTGGCAAGCCATCTGCCCGAGGAAGTCCTGTGTATCGATTTCCTCAAAAACGCCATGCCGAAGTCCTCGACTAGCCGAAGGAAGTCTGAACGTGCTAGCTCGACACTTAATGGCTCAGCTACTCCCCTTGCTGGAGCCACGCGCAGATTAAGATGGCGTCTGTCATAGGCGCACGATCGTCCAGTCTGCATGCGCAGACTGTCAGAAGACATGCAGACGCAATGTTATTAATGCAGTATCTTGTTTTTGCTGTTGTGTTTTGTTTTGAGTATATGTAGGCGTTTTCGCCATTTTTGTAAGGATTGATGGTAGAGCAGAGCTCCCTACTGTAAAGTTTAACAGACATTCTACTTTGTTGGATATGCATCTGTATATGAGATATCTTGTTTTATGAAAGACAGTTTTTCTCACTCTATCTAATTTTCGTCTCATGCTAAGAGAGTTCGTGATAGACTGAGTCGCGCGAATTATTGCAGTTCTGTTGTGATAAATGATTTATTGTTGCATTATTGTATTCTTTGGTTTTCTGTATTTAAGTGCAAGAAGACCTTGCGTTTGGATGCCCTCTTCTACGGTCTGTTAGGAACCTGTCGTTTATAACAGACCTTCGCACTCTTCCCATATAAGTCCTCCGCCTGTTCACCCTTTACTACAACTCACTGTCTGAAGTTTATAAAGACCTCACTCACCTATGCATGCCTGGCCTAGTTTGGATTTCCGAATGATATCGTTTTGAGTTGGCTTCCATTCGGTCACCCCATCTATAAACAAACCGTGACATAAAACTGATGGGCGTCGGGCTTTGCTCCTTATAGCAATCCAGGAGTGACTTCCGACGCTAACAGAACTCCTCAATGATAGTTGAAGGCATGATTGAGCCCCCAAAATGAATCTCCTCGACGATACCTTTCCAACGGGCTATCACACACCTAAAACGAAGATCGTATGCAAAAGTTACGACCCCGAGAAGTTGATGTACTAACTTACCCAAACGAGGCCCACATGACTTTTGGCGTTTCATCTCCTAGGGTTAGGTTTTTGGATGTTTAGGGTTTTTGGCATTCTTGCTTATTGTAAAAGGGCCTCCAAAGCCTCATTGTAACCTTCTTCTTGCGAATGCGTGTTGTCGTCACATCTCTTCTCAGAGATAAGCCACCACCATTCCAGCAAGCTTGTTTCCACTGCATTTTACAGTTTCAACTTATTTCGTTATTGAATAGAAAACCAGTTTTACTATATCTCTGTTATTTTGTGTTAAGCACCTGTTAATAATCTGTATTGATTTCGTTCTGCTCATAAAATCCAGATCATCTGGGCACGACAAGTTCTTAGGGTAATATATTATGTCAGAATACCATTCATCGTGTTCTAATTCACTCACCACGATATTCACTTGCTCGTTTTCTCCCATTTGTATGGCTTCTTCGTTACTTTCAGTCAACATCTAAGCTAACCCTTGTCCCTTTATGATCTTAGTGGGTTTTATTTCTAAGTCATATTCTTGGATCTTGGAAACCCACTTACCCCTAGTACCCATACAATCATGTTTTAACAAAACATATTTTACCGCTAGGTAAGGGACATAAGCCTTAACCTTGTTATAGCCAACGTAGTTTCTAAAATGCTTGAGAGATTTTACCAGGGCATAAGCTTGCTTTTCAATAATCGAATAATTCAATTTTGAATCCCTAAGGACTTTTCTCATGAACACAATAAGGTGTTCATGATCATCAGCGTCCTTTTGCAACAAGACACCTGCAATTGTATCTTGAGAAGAAAAGGAGAATATCATGAAATCAAGTGAGTAATCAGAGCTAACCGAAACCGAGGCTTGGGAAATGGCATTCTTTATATCTTCAAAAGATCATAGACCTTTGTCATCCCATCTGAACGCCACGTCTTTCTTAAGCAAGGCACTCATGGGTTTTATACTCTTAGCAAAATTTGGAACAAATCTTCGAATGAAATTTATCTTGCCAAAGAACGACTGAAGGGCCTTTTTATTAGTAGGGGGACATAAGGAGAGGAGCAGCTTTCGCTAAAGCAACTACGGGTGGAAATCACAAAGATGTGAGAGAGAAAAATTACTCAATTAATAACTTATATAAGTTATTATTAAATTTACATGAGTTAAATATTATAATTAAATTACGTAAGTTATATATTATAATTAAATTATATAATTTATGTAATATATATTACTATTATAATTAATTTATATATTATATATTAATAATAGAGTCATATAAGTTATATATATATATATATATATATATATATATATGAGTGGGCTTAATGGTTAAGAACATGTGTTTCCTTCTAAGGGGTCACAAGTTCAAATCCATAGGAGGGAAGTGAGGAGGAGGAAGATGAGGTTGGACACCTTGAGAACATGGAAGTAACTCAAACAAATGAAGAGCATATACAAGAGTAAGGTGAAGAGGAGACAGTGCACAAACAACCAGGGATTAAGAAGGCAGTTATAGCATCCATCAATGGGGTGCAAAGGTTTAGTACATTCAGGATAAGAGGAGTTCTCCAAGGGAAAAGGGTTACAGTGTTGATAGATGGTGGAGCATCCCATAACTTCATTGATGCGGCCTTGGTGAGCAAGAGACATCTACCCACCATTGAGTTTGATGGATTTATGGTGGAGGTAGCAGGAGGGAGCACCATGCCTTGTGAGAGATATATTCCCAAATTGAATATCACCCTGGGAAGGTACAGTTTAACTCAGGACTTCTATGTGATGGATCTTCCAGACACTAATGTGATACTGGGATTTCAGTGGCCTAGCACCTTGGGACCCATCACTACCAATTACGAGACCATGGAGATGTCCTTCAACTCTGAAGAAGGAAAAAGGGTGACACTGAAGGGAATGACAGAAAATTCACCCATGTTGAGAGGGAGTGTCGATGAATGCACCTATGTGAGACATTCTCCATCTTACAAACCTGTGAGGTGTGGATCATTGCAGCTATGTGAAGTCTTTCTCTCAACTTACAAACCTGAGAGAAATCCCCTAAGAAGGGTACGTGGTTCCTACCTGAGACAGAGCTAGGAACGTAGAGATGACCTCTTCCATTCAGAGAGTGAGAAGAACTCGAGATGATTATCCAGTGGGAAAGGCGATCTGATGAGTTGGACGTGCTTGTAGTTGAACACAAGGTGAACGTGTGAAATCCCAAAGTGTTGGGTGCATCGTCATGTGAACAGAAATGAAGATGATGTGTTAGCCTCCTCTGAGCAGCAGAGTTGACGAGAAAACTCCAGATGATTCTCATGTGTGAGGCAGTGGAAAAGAATATCCGTAGAGTGGACGTCCCTATGGATGAGCACAGGTGAATGTGTGTAGATCTGGTTCTTCTGTGTAATGCAGTGAGCCAGAGCTATGACATCCCTATGGATGTGCCCCTAGTGGATGAGCACTTGTGGGTGTATCAGATCCTTTGCTATATGTTGTTCAAGAGTTAGACCTGCCTATAACCCTAATTGCTATGTAAAGGGTACAAGTCAGCCCCACCTTAATGTGATTAATAATAAATGTAAAAGATAATTAATATGGTTAATATTAATTATAATAATAATAATAATAATAATAAAGTGACTTAGAGAGGTCGACCCTGTTGAGCCAATAGACGTCTTTGTTGATTGGACAAGTCTAATATAAGGGATGATTCCCCATTGTGGAATCATATATTTCTTGTGTGTTTGGAAATTTCAGCAAAAAATACATCTACTTGGGAAAAGGTGCGCACCTCTCTTGGAAGCTAGTTTTCTAGAGCTTGAGCACCCTCTTGTGTGCTAGGTCTTTCTTGGTGATGAAGGTCTTTCTCTTGAAGAATATAGCAAAGGATTTGGCTGGGTTTTCTTCCCTTGTTGAGAAGGGTTTCCCAGGATACTTCTTGTGTTCTTGTGCATGTTGTTTCTTCTTCTGATCTTGGTTGCTGCAACATTATTGTTTATGGTTAAGTGAAATGCTAAAATAGAATGAACTTCATGCTTAACCTAGCTTATGAAAAATCAACACATGGGAAGATCACCTAAAGCATGTGGTTCAGATCTTAAGCATCATGGAGGAAAAATCTTTGTATGCCAAAGAATCAAAATGTGAAATTGGGATGACTGGAGTCCTTTACGTGGGACATATCATTGGGCAAAATGAGGTATAGGTTCACCAGTTAAACATCCAAGCTATAATTGATTGGCCCACACCTAAAACACTAGAGAGCTCAAGGGATTTCTTGGTGTTTGCAACTATTATAGGAGGTCTGTTAAGGGTTTCTCTCAATTATGCGCACCTTTGATTGATTTGACCAAAATGGGCGCATTCAAGTGGAGTAATGAGGCACACTTAATTTTGATAAAATGAAGAACGTAATCAGCACTTGTCCTATATTATCTTTACCAGATTTTTCTCAGCCCTTCATTCTGGAGTGTGATGCATCAGGTGAGCGGATTGGAGCTGTACTCATGCAGAATAGGCATCCTATTGCCTATGAGAGCCGAAAACTAACAGGGTCTGAGTTTCTATACACAATTTATGACAAGGAAATGTTAGCTATAATGCATGCAATGGCCAAATTCAGACAATATTTGGTGGGGGCGAAATTTGTGGTCAAGACAGATCATAATAGCCTCAAGTACTTCCTAGAGCCGAAGGACCTCAATGCGAGACAATAAAAGTGGGTGAGTAAGATTCAGGCCTATAACTTTGACATAGAATTTGTCAAGGGAAAAAATAATGTGGTAGCAGATGTTTTGTCTAGAAGACCTTCAACCTATTCCATGTCAGAGATATCAGTTGATTGGAAATTGCATCTATTGGTAGAGTATTCAAAAAATAAGTTTGCATGCGAAGTGATGGATGGACAGGTACAGGGTTATAGATGACATCATATATTACAAGGGGAGGATTTATTTGGTTCCTGAATCCTTGTTCAATAAGAGGGTGCTTCAAGCATTTCATAACTCACCACGAGCAGGGCATCAAGGATTCCTTAAAGCATATAGACAGATACAAGAAATATTGGCTTGGAAAGGTCTCAAAGAGTATGTCATGCGCCACATCAAGGAGAGTTTCACATGCCAACAGAATAAGGATGAACACACCCACCCAACAGGTCTATTGGAGCCTCTTCCCATTCCGGAGCATAAATGGGAAACTATATCCATGGATTTCATTACAAGACTACCCAAGGCACAAGTTAAGGATTGCATTTTTGTGGTAGTAGATCGTTTGACAAAGTTTTCTCACTTTTTTTCCATCTCCATGGACTATAGCGCATCTCAAGTGGCAGATTTATTTTTCAAAGAAGTCTTCAGGTTGGATGGGTTGCCTAAGACGATTGCGAGTGACAGGTATAGTAGATTCATGAGCACCTTTTGGCAGGAACTATTTCGGCTAGTGGGTACATAATTGACCCACAGCACTAGCTATCATCCACAAACAGATGGTCAAACTGAGATAGTCAACAACTGGGTGGAGGGATATCTCTGATATTATGTATCAGGGAAACATAAATCATGGGTCAAGTGGCTACACTTGGGTGAATATTGTTGCAACACCACTTACCACATGTCCATTGGCGTCTCTCCTTTCAGAGCTTTATATAGTTATGACCCCCTCACTTTTGTAGAGATTGTGTTTGGAGATAGTGGAGATACTATGGCTAAGGAGTGGATACATGTAAGCCAGGACATACTTAGAGAGCTCAAAGATCATTTGAAAAGGGCTCAAAACCAACAGAAGCTATATGCAGATAGACATAGAGTGGAGAGTACTTTTGAGGTGGGCGACTTAATCTATTTGAGGCTCCAACCATATAGGCAGGCATCCATAAAGAAAAATGGCACTAAGAAGCTCAAACCCTGCTTTTATGGGCCATACAGGGTAAAAAGAAAAGTGGGGGCAGTCGCATATGAGTTAGAGTTACCACAGGGAAGTAAAATCCATACTGTCTTCCATGTATCATGCCTTAAAAGGGCATTGGGGAAGCATATCGTAGCTAATGAGGGATTACCTCTAGTAGATGAAGGACAACTGATCTTGATTCCAGAAGAGATCTTGGAGGTGAGAGCGAAAAGGTTAAGGAACATGGACATCAAGGAATATCTGATCAAAAGGAAGAACTTTTCCTATAGAGGATGCCACTTGGGAAAGTGAACAAGTTCTCCAACATACAGAACCCTAATTTAATGTTTTGAAGTGTTATAACAACCATATAGGGCAAAACATCTAGGGTTTTAGGGTTGTTTACTATTGTTTAAATTTCTGATTTTATTGGCAATTAAAACTCTAATTTTACAAAGTGTTTGGCACTCTTATTTATTGGATTAGTTCATGATCAGAAGGCTATTATTTCTAATGTTGTAATCATTTTACTGCTGAAAAATCGTCTATCTTACTGCTGTAATAATTTTACTACTACTAAAAATCACTTATTTCATTACAAAGATATTCTCTCTATATCCGAGAATCATTAAATTTACTGCTATAATAATTTCTTTACTACTGTAATTATTTACTTTACTTCTGTAACTTTATATATTTCTTGCAAGTTTTACTTCGCCCTTAGACCATTTTTTTTATTTCTAGTGTTTCGGAACCCTACTAAACCTATACATGACTTAGAGAGCCTCTCTACTTGGCTTGAATCCTCAACACATTAAATTGGAAATTGTCTTGTTCCACCACCTCTCTATTACTTTGTCTACTCTTATCTTGGCAGTAGTGTGAGTGGTCACCCCAAGGGGCTCTAGACTTGATTGTCGTTTTCCCAAGGATTCTTGCAGACTACTGGGGAAGCCTATCTTGTGTTGGATATTGTTCCTTCACTAAAGAGAGGGAACTTCTTGCCTAGGTGATAGTGGTGACATCTTCCATGTTCCACTAGTCTTAGTGCCTTGTGAAAACTTTGCACTTGGTGCTAAATTGTGTGGTAACAGGTATGAAAGTAGCACCAACCCATTAGATGACCATCCACCATAGATAAGTGAATCTCCTCCACCAAAGATCTCCATCAAATAATCCACTATCAAAAAGAGAAGGGGCTCCGTAAAGGTGTGTACCTCCAAATCCAACCAAATGCACCATGGGATCCAGCTGCAAACCCCATCAAATGCGCTGAAAATCACAGTGTGAAACCTCATAGAATATGAGGTGTAACACACCCTATGGAGACAAGGAAGTTAGGGTTTACCATAGAGAACACTAATTAAGGACAAGGATGGAAAGAGATGTCTTGGACACCTGTGGAGACAAGTGTTGAAACCAAGGAGTTCTATGTCTTGACGTTTTCTTGTTGGAGATCTTTGGTGGTGGCTAAGGTTTTCTTCGTTTTTCCTAGATATGGTTTTGGAGAGTTTGAAGAATTGTACCAACTTGTGATATGCTATAATATGTATATGTTTCTCATTTCTACCATATATAATATATATATATGAAGTTTTCAGCTGTCTAAAATTGTGTAATTGCAGATTTGATTTTCAGCTTGCATTGTCTTCTTGATTGAGTAATTTCAGCACTTGTTAATGCCGATATGACATATCATAGCTCTGAAAATTTTAGGTGATTTAACATATACCTTGAAGATAATAGAGCATATTTACTGGTATAAATCTGTTGTTATTAAGGTGATATCAGATCTGGTCTGTGGCTGGAAAATTGTGCCTTAAGGAGCTGGAACTTGTTCGTATTTATTTGGAATCTTTTCTCTTGGTGTGCCTAGTGTGTTGCATTGACGTGAGATGAAATATTGTCCATTGTTTGTTGCTTTAAATTAATATTTTGGATCATCCCTAACGCTACTGAAGTTCATAGGGACAAGATACAGTAACCTCCTTAAGAGGTAAAATTTCTGAATTTGCAATAAAAGTCATAAAAAGGGAACTTCCTACATAGTACCAGAGCTATCCTGCTAAAATCAATCTTACTGTTAGAAGGGAATTGGTATTTCAATTATATTGTACCTAGGACTGGGGCATGACCTTGTTTAGTTAGTTGGGTGTGAAACCCTAAGTTGCTTGAGAGAAGTGCTTGAACCCTAGAAGTATTGTTTTGTGGATTTCTGGATGAAACCACCACCATTGATCGGTTTCGGTGTTGAGAGACACACCCTAGCCCATCGGAGATACCATCCAGGTATTTCACCGTGATATTCAAGAGCATCCAGTTATAGTGTGCGCAGCTCATCTAGTGAGGGCGCAAGTCAGATTGAGGGTTTGTTGAGCTGCACGAGGGCAGAGGTTAGATTACAGTATCCTTCCGACCCAGTTGAGATCCAGCCAAGGCGCTTAGATTGAGCACTATCCAGCCATTTAGGGCACAACTCTTTCGGAAGTACATTTGGGGTTGCAGACAGAGCATCAGAGTAGATTTGGGAAAACCCTCCCAACCCCATTCCGCATTTGGTGAGGCGATCGTTTTGAGTCCTACAGTAGTTGATTTCGTTGTTGGAATCATTTGGGATGCATCCAGGGTCCCAAGAGGTGCGCAAACCCCCCAAGGGTCGAGATCCAGTGCGTCAGAGATCAGATTTGTTGTCCGACACTCATCAGTATCACTCTAGAGGCCAGGGCGCTTCTATTGGGACAGATTCCAGCTCATTCCAACGGGTATAACCTTCCAGACAAGTTTTCCAACTTGTAGCGGTTACTGTATTTCTCTGAAATCGCCTATTTTTGTCGATCTATCCGTGCATGCATCCGATCTACCTTCATCTTCTGATCACGGGTGTTTTTATGTTATTTTCTTATATTCCAGTGATGATCCATGCAATCTAGCCAAGGACTATATTCTATATTTCCAGTATATCGTTGTATTTCCATGCTTGAGTCTCATATTACATATTATTGGGTGGTTGATGTTCTTTATTTCCGCATGCATAATCTATATCATGTTCAAACCATAATATACAACATGCACATGCAATAACCATAAACATCTCAAGCACACAACTGAAACGCATCAAGAAACCCCCAGAGTATCAGATCTGCAGATAAAACGCAACCAGAAACCCCCAATGTATCAGATCTGCGAGACAAAACACTAGATCCGTAGTAAATATCCTGATCAACGAGATCAAGGATATTACAGTGGTATCAGAGCTTTAGTCCTGCCAGCCTGTGACTAAAGTCGATGAGTTGAGCGAGTGATCCAAAAGGCAGAGAAGATGTGGGGAGACAGATATGAGAGGCCAAAGGGCACTGGTAAGGCACCGATGGACCCAGAGGCAGCCTTCATGCAAGTACTCAGCAATTTGGTAGTCAGTCAGCAGACCGTGGCGCAGTCTTTGGCACAATTGGCCGATAAATTAGCTATAGTGGACACCCCCAGCCCCACATGCAGCACAGGGGAACTCGGGGGCAGGTAGTAGACCCCAGACACCTACTCGCACATACACATCTTCGAGTAGGATTCCCAGACCATGGTTCCCTAGTTTTCATAGGGCACCACCAGCAGCAACACAACAGTCGTTAGCACAGAGGCTACCCACTTAGGCGGAAGACATTGCAGAGTACAAGAGGGAGTATGCAGTGTTGGGTCGTGACTTCCATCATGACATGACATTGGTCGAGTACTGTGGACTTAGGGGCATGAACCATCCCAGAGAACCTCAGAGAGGAGGATAGCAACAACAACAGGGGCATAACATAGATTTCATCCGGAAAGTTGGTAAACTCACCATACCTTCTTTTGACGGATCGTCCAAATGCACTGCCAGAGCTGGGGTACAAAAGCTAGACATGTACTACAAGCTCAACCAGATGACCGAGATGG
>ML815982.1:137130-153023 GCA_009831015.1 Picea engelmannii | reverse complement strand
TACAAAAATCATACTAACCAATACTCTTAACAATAGGTCTTATAACTCCTCTATGAAAATAAAAACCTTATAACACCTTTACAAACACTCTTTAAATTGGTGATCACTTAGTTTTAACACTATACCCTTGAGCGTTGTAAAACAAAGCCCATACAATCAAAGGCTTAACCCTAAAGACTATAGGGTCATTTTTTAAAATCTTTACAAATATATTTCAAAAATAATTCTGAAAAATCTAATAAAAATAAAGCATAGATACATTAAGTTCTAGCTTTACCAAGTCAAGGCGCTTCCTTTTGCAACGGATGCACGTCTGGTCCGCCAATGTCAATTGAAATAATCAGTTACGGCTCTTCTTCTCTGTTTATTTTTATCTTCTCTTGCGTTTGCAAATACCCACGCAAATGGCGTTGTCGTCGTCGTCTTGAATATCAAAATAATGCTCTGACTATGCACAAGCATATACAACAACAACTCTGAAACAGTTTTATTGCAACTGCTAGGTTTTGGAAAATTCCAAGTTCTGCTTTTTCCAAACAATCCACAGTTCTCATGCAGTTCAACAACTAGGGTTTTACTCTGACACTCGTCTTATCTTTTTCTCTACGCTCACTTTCAAAATTGATCCCTCTCTTCAAAATGTAACTTGTTCTGATATGCCCAATGGAAGTTCTAACGGAGTCTTACAGGGCGGCGCGTAGAGGAATAGGAATTGGTAGCGGTTCTCTTGCTTCTTTTACCAAGGCCGCGACTCCTCTTCTTCTGCTATAACCACACTGATTTTCCCTAAATCCTCTGCGAGAAGAAACCCCAGAGCAACGCATAAATTGCAACTCCCAGGTCACGGGTTCGAAACTCGATAGTCATGCAGGCCAAGATGGTATTGCACAGCTGTATACCCAACATTATTTCTGGAAGCTCGACGTTGTCTGGCAAAGATGGCTGATTTCTTGCGTCAAATGACTCAATTCCTCGATGATATTTTTTTTATTTTTTTTTTGTTGATTTAAAATGCTCCAAACTACTGGCTAAATGACTAATTGTAATGGTCTCTGAAATCAAACAAACAAAAAGAGCGAACAAAATGTAATTTTGATCCCGTGAATAAGGAATTTGTACATTACAATACTTGCATTCGAGCGTAATTGACAGAAATTTGTGGAATTCATAGGCTAAACACCACGAATATTTGTGCAATGTGGCTGACTGCAACAATTTGATCAGACCCTCATTCGAGCCTTTAGTCTATCCACTTTCATCATTCGCTCTCCACTTTCATCATTTACCATGGTACTATTAGGCTTGATAAACTACCAGGCTCATAAGATCAATATCATGCTCTGATACCATTGTTAGATTCATAATAAAGAAAATAGCAAAACATAATGTAAATAAATGAAGCAGTCAGGAAACCATGATGAACAGAGATAAATAAACAAAGGCAGAAAAGGCATACTCTATTCATCAACGCTTCTGTGTAAATCATCATGTACATAGATGTACATATATAATACAAAAGACCATAACTGTCATCTAACTGAATAACAGTTAGGTTAACTTAAGTATCCAACTAACTTATGATTAGTGTTTTAACAACATTCATAATCACACAAAACAAAAAACGACCAGGAGCGCTCCAGAGTCCACACCACAACGTTACCACTACACTGCGGGAGAGGGAGAGAGCAGAAATGATAAAAGCAGTGAAATGATGATCGAGTAGGCTTTTATATCCATGATCGAATAGGCTGTAACGGTTGGGTTGATTTTTCTTAGGCCGCGCCCTCTGATTCCATTCGAGAATTTTCCGTTCAGAAAAACAACCTAGAAGGCAAAATCCGCACTGCTTTTTGTGAAATTTTAAGGTTCTCCACGTCAAATTTTATATTCGGTTTTACTCTCAAATTTTGTTTTAGGAGTTCCCGACTTATGGTTTCTGTGGAGAGCCACGTGATGGAGGTTAGGCGTTGAGATGTAATTACGAAGGAACATAGCGTTCAGAGGCAACATTTCGATATAAGTGTTATTCATTAATGTCGCTACATCTTTATAGATTTAATGTATAAATTTTCCATTAAAATAAATAAATATTGAAATTATGAAATTTATTTAATTATAATTATTGAATGAAGGGGTCATAGATTTAATGTGTGTTTGGGAGTAATAAAATTTCAATTAAAATAAATAAATATTAAAATTAAGGAATTCACTTAATTATTAATGCATTTTTAACTTTTAAAAATGAAAGATGAATAGATTTAAAAGAAAATGAAAAAATATTTTTAAATGAAGTTTACAATAAAAAAAAAGTAATGTATGTTAAATTTTAATAAAAAGAAAAAGATTAAATCTTTAATTTTATATTTATTAAAAAAAAAAAATCATTTGAGATGTAATATTTTTATTATTTAAATCTATTTTATTTAATTTTATAAAACTCAAAACTTCAATTTATTAAAAATTATAACTATAGTTAAAATAGTTATATTATGTTATATCTATATATGATATGGTATGTTTACTTTAATAAATTTTCGTATTGAAATTGCTTTGGGAGGGTCCCTTGTCACACCAACAAACAATTAATAAATAATAAATATTAAGTTTGTAATTTAATTAATAAATATTTTAATTATATTAATTGTGTTTTGTGGGTTTGTTATTTTTATAGATTTTTTTTAGAATTTTTCTCTCAATAAAATTAGTTCCTTGGAAATCATACTAATAGTGTAATTTAAATTTTTAAATCCTTATATAATGTTAAAAATTAAAATCTTTATATGGAATGAAAATATAATGATAAAATTTAAAATCATTATATAACGAATAATTACAATAGTTATATCTAGTGTTTTTCTTAAAATTATGTTAATGTTTTGTTTAATTAATAAAAGAAATTAAGGTATGAATTCTAGTTTATACAATGTAAACTTTGCAAAAAAAATTAAAGAAACATATGAACTCAAACTCTTAAGGAAGGATTTGTATCCACTTATTGTACTGCCTCCCAGGCAGTATACATAGTGATGAGTTGGGGGTTGATTTTTCTATTAATTTGCTTTGACTTTAAAATTTTTGTAAAAATGTTAATGTATAACATAAGAAACTAAAATTCTTATTTTTTAATATGTAAAAAAATTGAATTTTCTTACCTTTCATTGGCTGATAACTTTATACTGTTATTGCAGCCTTCACTTATTTCGAGGTAAAAATTAACTCAAAAACATTACAAACTACAAAGTGGGTAAGTTAAATTTCTATTTTATATTATTTATATTTAATAATTTGTCAGACTGGCAGGCAGCTTGGTCTTGGCATTAAATATATGGGTTGTAGAATTAATACTTTGTACTGGCGCGCAGCGTGGGGAGGCAGTACACGCAGCCACGCTGCCCTTGTTTATGAAGTTATGACAATTTGAATCATGAAACACAAGTTCAAAATACCAAAAGCAAATTTCTAAGTAAAGATACATTGCTTTTACAACTACAACTTAAAATACTCCCCAACCATCAAAATTACAATGAGTGATTTGCCTTTACATGAACATAGCTCGTAAACTTTGGTAAATTTCTCACATATCCATTAGACTAGTTCAAAGCATCTAAGCTGTTGACATTCCCCAAGATAAAAGGCATAATAAGAGAAATTTCTCACATATCCATTAGACTAGTTCAAAGCATCTAAGCTTCTGACATTCCCCGAGATAAATGGCATAATAAGAGAAATTTCTGACATATCCATTAGACTAGTTCAAATTATCTAAGCTTCTAACATTCCCCGAGATAAATGGCATAATAAGAGAAAGTATCAAGACACTGAATAGTAGCACCTTTTAGGTTCAAAGGATGAATTGCTCAACATTTTCCTAAAACCTTCATAAAGTAGAAATAATAGAAATTTGCCTAAGGTTAAATGTGCCTAAGGTTCATGATTTAACTACATAGGTTAGGTGTATGAGTTAGTTGTGCATGTTAGGTCTGATCATTTTGTGCATGGGATACTTATGTGGGTTATGTGCTTGGGTTAGGTGTATGGTATAGGTATCCGTCAAAAGGGTTGTCATGTGAATCTTGTCATCCCAAAATAGTTGGTAATCTTATACCACCCAATCCATCTCCTTCATTTCCACCACCACCACCACTACTTGCCCTTCCAAATGTTTCTCCTTTCACATCTACATTTTCCAAGGTCCCCTTAGCTGCCTTCCCCTCCATTGATTCCCCCTCTTTCATTTCCTCCTCCAAAACAATGCATGAGTTAGATATTCTTTCCAACGATGTACATCTTAGGTTCATTGTTATTTTTCTTAAGGAGAAGATCTTAGCCCTAGTTATCTAGTCCATTCTATTTAGTCATGCATAAACCATATAACATGTATAACCTTAAAAAAAATCAATGTCCAGCATGATTAGGCCCCATCTAATCAAATGTAATGCCTCCAATTGGGAAAGAGTTGTCATGGTTTCCACAAGCCATTATAATCTCCCAACTTGAATTATTGATGCTTGTTTTGTGGAATTGATGAACACGAAAAATTAGCAGTGAAGAGCCACTTATGTTTTTCCACACTTGAACATGGTTTCAATGCTAATTGTCACGAGCATATTCTAGTTTCCACTTTCCCATTCCTCTATTGTTCATCCTGGTTATCCATATAACCACCTAGGGAATCTAACCATCACTCAACATTGACACGACCTTGCTAGTTGGGTGTAACCAACAATCATTTATATCATCCAAACTACTTGTATCATACCAATTGTCATGACCAAACCAAGTCTAGGAACCTAATTTATCTTAAATTGACCACCATATTATCTGTCATCTTATTTGGTACTTTTTGAGTGGAAACATTGGAGATATTGGCTTGTAGGGCCTATTTTGGTGATTTGGACTCCATAGATTTTTGGAGCACATTTGAGGAACTAAATGGCATTTTTTAGGGTCAAACTTTGTAAACAAATTTCCCATCATTTCAATGTTGTTCTACACGTCGATACTTTCTGATGATGCAAATATCACCTCAATCAGAGTTTGTATGAGAATGTTATGCCTCATGGAAGTTGACCTATTGTATTGACCACCATGGTATTGAGTAGATACCACATTAAAACTCATTACTCACACATGTGAAGATAATCACATCTGTCAAAATCTATTTTCCCTCATCATGTAAAATACAATTCCCCATTTAGTTCATAGAGTTGTTATTGTGACTTCAAAGTCTTTTTTGAGCTAACAGAAGTTCATAAAAGTCCATGCTTATTATACAAACATAGCTTAAAAGGTATGCACCAGTTGTTATAAGTTCTTGCATCAGCTGGCATAAGATGGTCTCCATGCCACTAAATTGGCTTCCAGGATCCTTTTCAATGGATGTGACCTACCATTAGAGAGAGCATGTCTATCCATAGATGACCCCATTCTTCTTCAGCTAACCACTTGATTTTATTCAAGCCCAGTCACTTTTGTTTCCATTCATCTGCCCCACCTTGAGGTCTAACAAAGGGTAGTCAATGTCTTCAAAAGTATCACTAGTACAAAGGATATCACGAGAAAGCATGTCTTAAAGCTTTGTAAAGGGAAAAGCCATACAACATACATGAATCTCCAACTTACAACATTTTCTTCAAATACGCAATGCTAAATATCGTCTAGGCTTGTAACTACCAAAATTTGAGTTGCATCACTAATAATGGAAAGATCACAACTCTCTGAAAAGTTTGATGACTTTGTTCAAAGAAATCAAACTGAAACTAAGCTTCGTATGCGATCAGATAGCTACAGTAGTCACAATTCCATAATAGATTTGGGATTCATCATCCTCTTCATCATCTTTCACATCCCATAAGAAATGGACAAGAATCCAAGAACATTGTTGTAGAATAGAACCAACAGTCAGATAACATCAGTTAAATGATTTCATATATTAAAATCCATGGATCTAGCACACTTTTATAGTCATTTGAGATGTAAGGTTTCCCTCTCTTTGTACACGAGTTACAATTAGATTTATAAGTTTTAGAAGCATCAAAATGACAACCCATCATATCCTCATCTAGGCATCTCTAGACTTGGACTAGAATGATTGGTAGTAGTTATATAAGAACATCTCAAGCCTAAGATGATGATATCTAAGATGATGGTGGATGATATATACGATGATGGATTATATGTATTCGACAAGGCTAAGATGATTAGTTATATAACAACAACTCAAGGCTAGTAAATTAAAACAAAGTTCAGATTCCTTAATACTAACCTCCTTTAAGAACCTTGCATAATTCGTTAACAGAAGTGGGTTTCCAGGATTTGCATGTACGATTTTCTTACAGTAAACATTTGTGTTATTGGAATTTGATCTAGACCCACCTCCTATACTTCCATACCCACCTCCACCTCCATCTTCACCCCCAAATCCTCCACTAATAGAACTCATATTAATTTTAGATCCAACAACAACCCTATCGCACACTAAAGTCACTCCACAGTGCCTTCAAATATGAGGGCACTCATCAAATCCCCATTCCTCCTTCCAGAGATAAAATGCCCCTCTCCTCCATGGGTTCCAATTGTTTCTATGCTTTTTTCTCAAGATTCCTCATGTGCATCTCTAGCGCTTTGAAACCTAATTGATATTTGAGTATCATAATCCTCAAATTCCTCTTCTAGAATCTCATCCAATAAGACATTTCTCACTAATTTTTTGTAGAGATCTTTCTATAGAGGTCCAAAGCACTAGACTTTCACCTTAACCCTAGCTTCCTTAAATTTTAGTTTGATAAGGGATTTTGTAAATCAGCTTTAGACAATGTCCTTTCGAATATGGGCTACATATCATCATGAAATTAATTACCATCGCCATTGCCAGCAACAAGCAATTGGGTCAACTAAACAGATCTGTGTGAATTCAATTCCAACTCTCATTGAATTCGAAAGAGGGAATTGAGCCCATGTGTATATCTGCAGAGTAACATCATGGAATTAATGCCTAGGAGAACTACTATAACCAAATTTTTTGTAAGATTTCAATACCATGTTCATGGACTTAGCAGCACAAAATATGCAGATATAGAGGTCACATGGGATGAGTGATGAGTCCAATATATCAAGCAAGGTTGAAATTATCTTAACCTCTGTCATTCATGCCTCACATTCTAGCTGGCCACGGTTATAAAAACCACTTGAGATACCGCAAAAACCATGGTGGATATCTTAGCATGTCAAGGTAAGCCACTAGCACTGAAAAACAAATTTTACTCAACAACTTCTTCTTATTTGTTAACTCCATGGTCCCTTCTCATTGTAGGCACCAATCGACCTCCTACTTGATCACATGTTTCATTAACCTCAAAAGTTTGAGTTGTGGATGTGCTTTTAGGAATTTTATCTTTGGGGTATCCTACCATTGAAGTGGAATGAGAGCACCAGTCTAGGAGGTAGAAAGAAAACTGAAATGGACAAGGAGGGAACTAGGTACATGCAGGCCTATGGACCGATATCCATGTCAACGTCATCGTTCAAACGAAGATGGAAACAAAAGTTCTATTGACGTCGTTTGGAGGAATGGAGCCATGAAAATATGAATGACCAAAATTCGTGAAAGATGCAGGAAAAGAGCTAAAGAAAAGAATATTTATATTTATATTTTTTATTTTAATATTAATTATTTATTTATTTTAATATTAATTAATTATTTATTTTAATATTAATTAATTATTTATTTTATAATTTTTTTTTAATTTCCTTTTGCAATATTAAGCATAATTGCTAGTAATTATTTCCACTATAACTTATTGTTCATTCATTGAACATTTGTAGATAACCTTGAACCATCTCTTTTTTTCTTTATTGTTTATAGATGAATAAATAAATTGAAAAAAAATTGCTCACGTTTAAGACAGATACAATGTAGTATACGTCTAATGAAAAACTTAATACAATAAGATTACATACAAAGTGATTGCATGAAAAATATAGTGCAACCCTGGACAAATCACCAATCAACACGAGAAGAGTAGAGCCCAAATCACCAGTCACATGATGGTTGACACAAGAAGAGTAGATAGTCAATGCCTTTATGTTTCTAGATGGACATAGATTAACACTTGAATTAGAAAATAAATAAATAAATATCTTTTGGGTATAATTGTTTGTTCATTTGATCATGGTTTTGGTTCTCATGGATTCTGGATTGAATGGGTACATAGGTCAAGAAGAAATACGAAATGTGTTTTCACTTGTTATGTGGAAAAATACTTTCTTCACCCACTTTCTAACTAAACCATAATCCTAAAATTAAATTTTTATTATTATAATTTAAGTATTACTAACCATCTTTAGCTCCACAAAGTACTTATTGACACATTTTGCAAACACACAATTCAACTTTTTATTGTTTAAAGTAAACTTTTTGAAATAGTGTTCCAACTTTACAAGGAGACCTTGATTATCCCCACCATGATTCAATCTAATTTATCAATATTATTCCTTTTATTAAAACAAACAAAATTGTCTTCAAAATGAAAGATGTAATATATTATTAAAAATATGAAAATTCTCCACATAATGAAGAGTTTGAAGGGCTACATAATAATCAATTATGAAGAAGTCTAAGACATTTAACCAGTAATATCAAAATACTTTATCAATTCAAGAGATTTCACCACATAAACATATGTAAATAATTTAATTCTTCCACACAAAGACCTAGTTTATTCTTATTTTGTTGAGGCTTTCATCTTCTCCACCTCAAAATCTATTATATGAAATTCAAAATATTGAACACTCAAACTATCCTACAAAATTATATTTTCTATTTTCTATTTTTCATTTATTATTGTTTCTAACCACAATTTACCTTGAAGATATCCAACTAGTCCTCCTTCCATGTTATGTATAATAGAATTGTGGAGATGATTTATAACCCATATAGGAAAAACAACCAAATTAATGACGAAATAGAGCGTAAAATCGATGACTACTGTATATATCTTTTGATTCACCATTTGAAAAGGTTTTCCATACTATAACTAAATACAACTATGAGATTGAAGGTGAGAATGAACATGACCACCTATAATCACATCTTTCCTTGATCACTTGAAAGAAACACGAATATGTGGACGTTGCATCTGCATCACCCAAACAAAGCATATGTACCAGACCCTAAAAATTCAAGAATTGAATATACAAGGCACAACTCATGTGCCAATGTTGGAAATCATAATGTGAGGACCTAAGGAAAAAAATAGACACCCAGTATAATTAGTTCATAATGTTTCCCTGCAAGTTCTGCAACACAACTAACTCCTACTCCAAATAATCCTGCTAACTGCGTGGCACAAGATCTGTTTAGACCTTTGATCAAGGTAGCACTGGTATTGTATCGTTATAACACAAAAGATTAATTTTGTTTATCCCATTAAATGGTTTACTAATGCTATATATTCATGAAATCTTCATATCCAAATTCAATATTTTTAAAGATAACGATATTTCAAAAGATACTTTAGTAAGATTTGTGAGGTATTAAAACCTTCTAGACCTGCAATCCATCAATCCTAGGTTATGTGTTCAGGAGCATTAATACCTTTAAACTAATCCATGTTTTCAATGAATAATTACCTATGGTGATGTTCAAAGACCAGACCGACAATTATGACAACCCATATGGAATTTCCACCAGCGTTGTCAAATAATGGCCTCACGAAATATACAAGAGAGAGACCAAAGACAATGCAATACCAACTTTGATGGAATGGATAACTCTTTAAGAATCATTTGCACTCCCTTGCCAAATCCTCCCAGACACATAAAGGAAAGATATTTTCCATCATTGTAAAGCTTGAAAATTTCTCTTATGGTATTCATATCCATTCCTTCCTCGACATTAATCTTCCACTCCACAAGATGTGACTGAATCTTCTCGTTGTCCATATTCACTAGTGTTCTCTAAACAAAATATGGATCTAAACTTCAAAATAATAGAACTTTAATATATGTTATGGTCTATCTATGACTTGATGAACCCTTACTGCATTGACAAAAGAGAAGTTGCTAATGAAGCTTTATAGGCATGGCTACCATGTACCTGTAGAATCCCCTCGCCATGCTTATATATGAATAAAAGGCTTCACAACTGACTTGATGTTGTCTTTATTCAAGGAAGGCTCTCTAACCATTTAGTCATAGCTGTCTTCAATCAGTAACCACTCACTGAACATAGACGTAGCCATAAGAGTCTTGAAACAAACCTATTCAATATGTCACATTTCATTTGATGAGTCCATGTACCTAACGTTATGGTTCCAATGGCATTAAATTTCCAATACTCACATTAAGTTATTTACTGCTTCCCGTAAAATTATCTGAAACAAAACAAAATGTAAATATACTTCAATACATATCAAACAAAGGAGACCCACCCAACACAGAGAATCAAATCACAAGACAAGTGGTCACTACTAAAAACATATGTCAATATTTAAAATAAAATAAATTTTTTATAATGTATTTAATTTAAAATAGAATTTTTAATATTAAATATTAAAACATAATAATTTAAAATTTTCAAAATATTTAATTTAATACAATATTTATGAAACCTTTGAAAATGTTATAGAATTTTTTTATTATAATTATTTAGTATTTAATTAATACATAAATATAAATATTTTTCGGCAGGGGTGTAGATCGATTGGTAAGTGTCGTGTAAATGAAAGAAAATATGTAAAAAGAGGTCTCGATTCTCATCCTGATTTACTTGTGCTCCATTCTTGCGGGCTACGAAAACCACAAATTACCGATTCTCCAATAAAAAAAAATACATAAATATAAATATTATGAAATTTTTGAAAACATTATAAAAATATAAGAATTTTTTATTATAATTACAAAGTCAAAAAGAAATCCACAAAGGAGGGACTAATAAAAAGTCTCTTTTACATTTTTCATTAATCTTTAACTAAATTGTGATGTTAAATAAAATATTATAATTTTTTAATTAATATAAAACTTTAAAAATCTGGTTTTTTTTTTATTACTATAAAAATTTAAAAATATGTATTTTTTTGTTAATATAAAAATATAAAAATATGTATCTTTTTATTAATATAAAAATTAAAAAATATATGAATTCAAAATTGATGTTTGATTAAATTATAATTTTAAATAAAAAAAAAAATTCCTATAAAAATGGAAAAGTATGTGATTTTATAGAGAGGAAGTTAAGTTCAATCTATTGTCATAAATGTTAATGGAAAAGTATGTGATTTTATAGAGAGGAAGTTAAGTTCAATCTCTTGTCATAAATGTTATTGAATATTTGGTGAGTTGTGTGTCAACACTAATTACAATTTTTTTTTAACATAAATATATTAGTCTATTTCAACAAATTTATTAAGAATCAAGAAAGTATCTTTTAAAAAATTTCATTGATTTTTTTTTTTTTAAATACAATCACAACTAAATTATAATTATAATCAAATTAAATATTTTAATTTTAATGTTTACAATATGATATCAAAATAATTTTAAAATGTTAATTGGGTTTAGTTTGGGTAGTTGTAAGGAATGAATGTTATCTTTTCCACTTGCTTTCAATTCTTGTAAGTGATATATTGAACTCGTAACTCCAAGGAGACTCTTTTTTGGTTGAACTCATAACTCGAAGGAGGCTCTTTTTCCGTTGAACTCACAACTCCAAGGCAACCCTTTTTTCGTTGAACTCATAACTCCAATAAGGCTTTTTTTTTTTGTAATTTAAATACTTTTGTTCAATTTATAGCAATGAAGAAGTAACAATGTTCAAAAGACTAATAGTTTTGTGAATTGGAGATTTAAAAATAAACTATTGTTAAGTATAAAAACTATTGTTGTTAAAATAGTTTAATTGTTTTGTAACTCTTTTATTTAGAATTGTGTTTTTCCAACATTCACATATTACACATCATTAGCCTAAAGGGTTAGCTCAACTAGTTTTTGTCAATGTTCTTTGGTATTTGGCTAGCTTTGTACCGATAGGTGCCCAATAAGAATCTCCCTAGGTGAGGGACTCTACATCGACGAGTTTACTAGGGATGTCATCCACGAATGTGGGAAAATATCCCTTGGGTTTCCCTGTGATGTTTTCCTTGCAAAAATATCCCCAAGGGGTTATCTCGATCAATGGTCGACAATGTTGCTATACTTTTGGCTACTTCCATGTTGATAAGTACCCGATTCAAATTTCCCTAGGTTAGGTGCACTAGTCTACGCCGATAATTTTATTAGGGATGTCATTCACGAATTTGGGAAAGCATTCCTTGGGTTTCTTTGCAAGGTTTTCCTTAGAAAAAAATAACTTACTTCATCTAATCCAATGCATTTTCTTAAAAAGATATCACAACAAACATTTTAAAAAATCTAAACAAACTACATCTTTATAAATAAGAACTTGTTCTAGTATGATAATTATGACCTTATTCATGAACAAGGATAATAATTGTGTTGAGAGTTAAGTTAATTGACAGATTCTACAACGAAGGTGGAAGAAGTGTTCATTACTTTGTATTTATGTCTACATGTGTATATTGATTGGAGAGAAATAATAGCTAACATAATATAGAAAAAAAGAATATAAAATAAATTTATGATCTAATGGAAAAAAATCACCATAAA
Organism: Picea engelmannii; assembly: GCA_009831015.1. Classification (NCBI taxonomy): domain Eukaryota; kingdom Viridiplantae; phylum Streptophyta; class Pinopsida; order Pinales; family Pinaceae; genus Picea; species Picea engelmannii. The sequence continues at coordinate 140,360 of ML815982.1, read as the reverse complement.
GATTCGAGGTCATTATTTGGATTTTACAAATTTCAACTTATGGCTTGATGGCAAAGTGAGAGAAAACACTCAAAAGACATCAAATCCATTGTTTAGATCTCATGCTAAAGTTGGTAGGGAATTTTATTTAGGTCCCAAGGCTATGCTTTCCTCCTATACCATGTTCAAGGCCCCAAAACCCATCCCTTATGTTGAAAATCTACTAATGGCATCCTCATTCCCACTTATAGTCCAAATATCCAAAAGGGAGGTCATCTATAGTAATGTAAGGCCCCTTTCATCACTTGTATTCCTTATAAGAGTCCTATAGAGCCTAAGGTCTAAGTTTCTTCCCCTGATCATTGTCAATGCCTCATATCTTATTGACCCTTTGGTTTTAATGAAGTCACAATGGCATCAACTCCACATGAAACACAACCCAAACCATACCACCTAGACAAAGAACAATTGGAAATAGTAAAGGAGAACAAAAATTGTGGGAAATAGAAGCCACAAAATCACGATAAGATTTTGATATTTAAGGAGTCAAATGACATAAGACTTCATAACATTAGAGATGCAAGGAATAATAGACTAGAATATAGCCTTTACTGCAATAGTAGGAAGCCAAAGGCCCAAATGAACCTCAACACCTAAAGGCGTGGCTATATAAATGTAAAGGATTTGACCTAGAAGGGGGTTGGTTAGAGTTAGACCTAAAGTGAAAAGTAGAGTGAGAAGGTATAAAGCCTAGATATGTCTTTCTAATGTGTCTATGCTAGTGTCATGTGAATATTGTAATGATGATCCTAGTTATGTTGAATATCGATTGAATGATCCCCCGATTTCAAAATGTTTCCATGGTGCTAATGGTTTATTCAAAGGGTGTATCATTTATTGTGTTGTATTCCTCTATTATAATTTCTACTTACTTGGTATAATGAATGGATGTGTCTTTGATATATTATAATACATGATATAATATTGATGGTGAATATATTGGATGGATAGTATGTTTATCAAGTACGAGATTAGAGAGGATTATATCTGTCATCTATTAGCTTTCTCACATAAACCTATGTCTTGGCAATCCACCTTGGGTGAGACCTTCCCTAATTTCATGGATCGATATGTTGGTGCTAGATTACATCCCCTTTGTTGGAGAACATTGTGGACCTTAGTATACTAATTCAAGAAAACAAATGGTTTTGTTACCGAGACCTAAAAATAAAAATGGCGAGATTGTGACAAAATGACAAAGTTTCTTACAAAGAAAGATATTTATGATTGTTTCAATGAATAAATTGTTATTTTCACTAGACAAAATTCCCCTTGGCTTAGATGGACCCTATAATAATTTAAAGATTGTAAGTTGTTGAGTAATCTCTATGAGATAGTTTGGTTCAAGTTTCTCGTGAGTCTACTTGGATGGCTACAAAGGAACGAGGAGAACAATAGGTATCGATAGTGGTGAGAAGGGAAGAGAATAACTTGGAATGCCCAAAACCTAGTCATGTTATAGAGTTATGATGACCATTCAACAAGGGTTGTAAAATTTTGGGTCAAGTGTACATTAGAAGCCTATATAAAAGAATTTGTAGTAGAACAATGTAAATTCCACTTCCAAGTTAAGGAACAATTCTTGAGATAACCAAGGGGAAAACTAGTGAAGGAGCTTCCTACCTAATTGAAGATGAATCTAGTAGAGGAAGATATATTACCCTTTACCTTGATGAATATGGAAGTGTAAGCCTGGCACTAAGGGTTGGAGTGGATCAATGCTAGTAACAATGAAGGCCAAGGAGGGGGGCTTCGAAACTCGAGCCCAAGATAGAGAGGAAGGTGTGTTGAGATAACCAATTGATGGTGGTTAGGATGGATGAGACAAATTCGTGAACATGAGGAGCATTGTGAAAGGTGATAAACAATTGAAACACCAATGAGTATTGACTAAAAGAATTGGAAAAGTTAAGGAAAATAGGAGAAAAACCTAGTGGGTGGTTAAGAGAGAAGGAGTTGTTGATAGAGGATAAACACCCCATTGAAAAAAGGGAGAGTGGAGGGACATCCATGGGATGAGGAACAAAATGAAGGAGCCCCAAGGGTTGAATCATGAGTACATATTGATGGGATAGAAACACTACAATACATGGATATGCTCAATGACACCCCTTATGAATCAACCATGTGGCATATATAATTATTAATTAATGGAAGTGGAGGACTTTCCATAGTTTACATGAAACCATTTAAATACAATACATTATAAGGAGCAGTCACAAGGAGATTGTTCTCAATGATACATTTTAACAATGATTTTTTGGATTTTTGGGAGGCTCATCGTAAATATATATTTCAATAGTGGTCTGATAATGACCATCATTAAATATTCAAAATAAAAAATAAAAAATAAAAACTTTCGTAAAAATTTTCTTACCAAAACTAAAACAAGGAGAAGTCATTTTCCTAACATCCCAAGGGCTAGCTAGAATAAGAACCCAACATCACAAGGAGGATAAGACCAAATTTTGTCATTTTCCCAATATCCAAAAGTGTAACCCTAGTAGGATCACATACAATAAGAACTCACACAAATATTATTAGATTAGATGAAGCATATATTGCATGGTGTAAAGAGGAAAACTTTTGGTATTGTAAAATGCAACAATGGTTATGGAAGTATGAATTCTTCACATGATCACTTTTTATGGAATGTAAAAAAGAATTCAAAGATGATTATTACTTATGATAGGACAAACAAACAATATTGATGGTTGAGAGTATTTGCAAAGACAAAACACAACTCCTCATGACGACAGGGAATTGAGAGTTCATTAACAACAATAAATGATAGAATATTCAAGCGTTTGCTAAGAAATTGTCCAAAGTCCAGCAAGGAAAAATATAGAAGACTTGATATCTAGATATTGGAATCCAAATATCCTAATTTAGTTATGGCCTCGTATGCCTATCTTGTTGTCACGGCTCTGCCCCCATTAGCAGGGGCTATGTGATAATATACATACTATTGTATGCCTAATCTACTAGAAAAATAATATAAATAGAATACAAGATGTTCGGGTAATGCAAAGCATCATCCATTATTTTAGAGTTTGGAAATTGATTGAGCAAACCACTGGAATCCACTAATTTCACTTTTCTTCTATGATGATTGGCATTGCATCATCTTCATTATGCTATAGGAAAAATGAACTGTATGGTATGGGGCAAACAAAATATATGCTATGAGT
>ML815982.1:117198-137030 GCA_009831015.1 Picea engelmannii | reverse complement strand
AGAGTTTGGAAATTGATTGAGCAAACCACTGGAATCCACTAATTTCACTTTTCTTCTATGATGATTGGCATTGCATCATCTTCATTATGCTATAGGAAAAATGAACTGTATGGTATGGGGCAAACAAAATATATGCTATGAGTTTGGAGTTCATCACCATTTCTTATTCTTCGTTGTATATTTCCATCAATCACATGCTATGTACTCATAACATATATTGGAGATTGAGTTAATTATTGGAGATAAATTTTCATTAATGTGCACTCATAACTTATTTTGGAGATTGAGTTCATCATTAGAGATGAATTTTCATTAATGATAACCTCAAAATAAAACATTCACAACCTTACTATGGGATAAAGGTACTCAAATTATTTTTATTTTTTTCTAATTTAAAATTGGACAAAAACTCAAAAGAAATCATAGTTTCATGGTTATAGTTTGAGTTTCATAAAAGGAGGAACTCTCCTTGGAGTTTTGAACCTCTTTTAATGAACATTATTTATGATGTTTAACCAAGTTTCAACATAGCTAGCCAATGTAGAAATTTCAGTATCTCTTATAGGCCATATATGCCCATGGGTTTTGAGAGTATTTAAACTAGTGCAATCACATTAGTGGTGTTGATATACAACATAGGCGACATTAGTTAGTAAAAGTAGAAAACACTAATTTCACCTCCAATAGATGTTGACCACCACTAATGTGGTTATGCTAGTTGAGGACCTGCATGAGGGCAAGTTTACTATTGTTTATATTATGTAATAATCAAAATTATGAAAATGATTAATATGAATATTAAAAATGTAAAGCTAATAAAAATGATTGTTATAGTAATATATTTCTAGTAATAATATCAATATAAGCAATAATTGTTTTAAAAATTTAATATAGTATCGAGAATAATATTGCTACTAATAAAAACAATAGACAACTTTGTTAGACTATGGTTGACTTTGGTTGACATGGGTTGATTGTGGATGTTCAGGGTTGACAATGATTGTCAATGGTTGAATGTATTTGACTTGGGTGATTGTGGTTCAATGGGGTCACTATGGTTGACCTCACTTGAGTTGATTGAGTGTGGTTGAGTTTGTTGACTATGGTTGACTTGGTTAATTTTGGCTGAATTTTCTCACTATGGTTGATAGTGTTTTAATGTCACTAACTATGGTTGACTTTGGTTGACTCAAGTTAACTTGGTTTCCTTTGGTTCACTATGAAGACTACGGTTTACCTTAGTTGACTGTGGTTGAATTTCCTAAGTGTGATTGACTGTGGCCAATTGTAGTTGAGTTGGCAACTATGATTGACTTAAATCACTAAGGTTGACATTTGTTGACTTTTTTTTACTTATGGATGACTTGGAAAAGTGTGGTTAAGATTCACTATTATTGAATTTGGTTGTTTATGGTTCACTGTGGTTGATATTGGTTGACATAGATGAATGGGGATATGCATGTGACTTATTACAAGTCTTTGCGCGACACTAGAGTCAGTGTGCGTGCTTCAAATTGGTTGGCGCATGCATAGTAGAAACTAGTCGGTGCAAGTGTAGTAGAAACTAGTCGTCACAATGTGCTGAATATTGGTGTTGCGCAGTGAAAAACTTGTGGTGTGTGCAATACTCATAATACTCGTGGCATGAGCATGTGGTCTAGCCAACACTTATGGTTCCAACACTTGAGAAGAGAGATGGCAGCTAGAATGTAATGTGAGGTTGTATATGCAATATGGAGGGAGTATTGAAGCAAACATATGAGGGTATGGGGGAATGAATATGGGAATAACTGTAGGAAGAAGGTATGGTGTAGGAGGATGAATATGATGAGGGAGGATGGAGTTGAAGAAGAAGCAATTCGAGGAAGGGCGTAGGAGGCGCAAGATGAGTGAGGGGAGAAAAAAAGAATGTACGACCTAATGATCTGGTGTAGTTGGGAAAGTGGAATGAACATAAATATATAAAATATATAGATATAGATAAATAATAATTAATACATCATAATGAAAAGACATGTCTTATCCAAAAGAGATGTCTATTAATGAAAGGGTACCCTTGCGTGGGTATATATGGCCCTCATTGTCATTGTAAGCACATTTGATCTAATTCTTATACATTTTACTCAATATAATATTATCTCATCCTAAATAGATTACCTTATTCTATCCTACTTAAATTGGATATTGTTATAATTTTCAAACAAGTTTGTCTGTCACGGTGGTATCAGAGCTTCGTTTATGATCCTGGCCTTTGGCCTATAGACACTTTGGTCAAATTTTGTTTCCCCTAGCAACATAACTGTAGGCCTTTGGCCACTCAAAATTTTATAGTTCTTGGGACTCCGGGTCTTTGACCACGCCAGGGCATTTTTGCATTTAAAACATCAAAAAATGAAATTGTTGTTGAAAAGATAAATCATTCCGCTGCAAATTGGAAGAACACCAGAATTACAGAAAGTGAAATTATTGAAGAATTATTAAAGAGAGAATATTTTGATGTTATAAGGAGAAATACATAACAAATTGTTCACAATCACACAATAAAGCCACCAAATCACCACAAGTATGAGACATATCAATAGTAAATTTCATTATGTTCTTGTATGTGAATAAGTAGGAGAAGGAGAGCCTCTGTACCGTATAGTTTCATAAAAAAAAATTATAGTTAAGTATCCATACTTTCCCTCCATAATTTTGCTGCAATTTTTGTACCGTCTCTACAATCTCACGTAAATTGTCTGTACTATTTTGTTGTACTATACACGTACGTACATTGATCTATAATTTAAAAATATGTTCGTTGGCAGATTTTGAGATTGAAACCCCTTTACAACAAGTCTGGCCTTGTACCGCTTTTTTCGTCCATCTTTTTCCTTTAACTTTTACACCAGTTCATTTTGCAATTCTCTTTTTATTGCAGGAAACTAAGCAAAGTCCCAAGTTTGGCTATTTACCAAGGAGTCCATTTCCTCTTTCATGCCTTGCTCCCACTTCTTTTTGCTGTCTACATGAATTGCCTCTTCGTAACTTTCTAGTTCACCAGAATTAGTCAACAATAAATAATATATTTAAGGAGAGTTGTTATAAGTTATTTCATCAACTGGCTTAAGATGATCTCCATGTGACTGAATTGGCATCCAGGATACTTTTCAATGGATGTGACCTACCATTAGAGAGAACATTTCTAGCCATAGATGACCCCATTCTTCTTCAGCTAACCACTTGATTTTATTCAATCCTAATCATTTTGGTTTCCATTCATCTGCCCCACCTTGAGGTATAACAAAGGAAAGTCAATGTCTTCAAAAGCATCATTAGTACAAAGGATATCATGAGAAATCACGTCTTAAATATTTGTAGAGGAAAGAGCCATACAACATACATGAATCTCCAACTTGAAACATTTTCTTCAAATACGCAATGTTAAATATTTTCTAGGCTTGTAACTACCAAAATTTGAGTTGCAACACTGATAATGGCAAGATCACAATGGTTTGACAAGTTTGATGACTTTTTTCAAATAAATCAAACTGAAACTAAGCTTCTTATGCGATCAGGTAGCTACAGTAATCACAATTCCATAATATATCTGGGATGCCTCATACTCTTCATTGTCTTTCACATCCCATAAGAAATGGGCATAGAATCCAAGAACATTTTTATAGAATAGAACCAATAGTAAGATAACATCAGTTAAATGATTTCATATATTAAAATCCATGGATCTAGCACACTTTTATAGTCATTTGAGATGTAAATATTCCCTCTCTTTGTACATGAGTTACGATTAAATTTATAATTTTTATAAGAATCAAAATGACAACCCATCATATTCTCATCTAGGCATCTCTAGACTTGAACTAGAATGATTGATAGTAGTTATGTAACAACATCTCAAGGTTAATATGATGATATCTAAGATGATGGTGGATGATATGTATTCGACAAGGATAAGATGATTAGTTATATAACAACATCTCAAGGCTAGTAAATTAAAATGAAGTTCAAATTCCTTAATACTAACCCCCTGTAAGAACCTCGCATAATTCGTTAACATAAGTGGGTTTCGAGGATTTTCATGTACCATTTTCTTAAAGTAAACATTCATGTTATTGGAATTTGATCCAGACCCGCCTCCTCTACTTCCATACCCACCTCCACCTCCATCTTCACCCCCAAATCCTCCATAAATAGAACCTGTATCAATTTTAGATCCAACAACAACCCTATGGCACACTAAAGTCACTCCAGTGCCTTCAAATACGAGGCCACTCATCAAATCCCCATTCCTCCTTCTAGAGATAAAAGACCCCTTGCCTCCATGGGTTCCAATTGTTGCTATGTTTTTTTTCTCAAGATTCCTCAGGTCCATCTCTAGCTCTTTGAAACCTAATTGATATTTGAGTATCATAATACTCAAATTCCTCTTCTAGAGCCTCATCTAATAAGACATTGCTCACTAATTTTTTGTAGAGACCTTTCTATAGAGGTCCAAAGCACTAGACTCCAACCTTAACCCTAGCCTCCTTAAATTTTGATTTGATAAGGGGTTTTGTAAATCAACTTTAGAAAATGTCCTTTTGAATCTGAGCTACATATCATCATGAAATCAATGACCATCGCCATTGCCAACAACATGCAATTGGGTCAATTAAACACATTTGTGTGAATTCAATTCCAAGTCTCGTTGAATTTGAATGAGGGAATTGAGCCCATGTGTATATATGCGGAGTAACATCATGGAATTAATGCCCACGAGAACTACTATAACCAAAATTTTCATAAGAGTTCAGTACCATGTTCATGGACTTAGCAACACAAAATATGCAGATATAGAGGTCACATGGGATGAGTGATGAGTCCAATATATCAAGCAAGGTTGAAAGTGTCTTAACCTCCATCATTCATGCCTCACATTCTAGCTGACCACAATTATAAAAACCACTTGAGGTAATGCAAAAACCATGGTGGATATCTAGCGTGTCGTGGTAAGCCACTAGCATTGAAAAACAAATTTTACTCAACAACTTCTTCTTATTCCTTAACTCCATGGTCCCTTTGCATCGTAGGAACCAATCGACCTCCTCCTTGATAACATGTTTCAATAACCGCAAAAGTTGGAGTTACAACCATGCTTTTTGGAAGTTTATCTTTGGGGTATCCTACCATTGAAGAAGAATGAAAGCACCAGTCTAGGAGGTAAAAAAAAAACTGAAATGGGCGGGGAGGGAACTAGGTACATGCACGCCCATGTCAACGTCATCATTCAAACGAAGGTGGAAACAAAAGTTGTATTCACGTCATTTGGAGGAATGGAGTCTTGGAAATATGGATGATTGAAATCGGTGAAAGATCCAGGAAAAGGTCTAAAGAAAACACTAATAGGTGACATTAGTTGGTAGTCACATCAGTGGTGTTGATATACAACATAGGAGACATTATTTAGTAAAAGTAGAAAACACTAATTTCACCTCCGATGTATATTGACCACCACTAATATGGTTGTGCTAGTTGACAACCTGCACGAGGGGAGGGTTGCTATTATTTATATTCATGTAATAGTCAAAATTATGAAAATGATTAATATGGATATTAAAAATGTAAAGATAATAATAGTTATTGTTATAGTAATATATTTATAGTAATAAAATCAATAGAAGCAATAATTGTTTTAAAAATATAATATAGTAACAAGAATAATATTGCTACTAATAATAACAATAGAAAGCTTTGCTAGACTATGTTTGACTTTAGTTGACATGGGTTGATTGTGGATGTTTAGGGTTGACAATGGTTGAATGTATTTGACTTGGGTGATTGTGGTTGAATGGGGTCATTGTGGTTGACCTCAATTGAGTTGATTGAGCGTGGTTGAGTTTGTTGACTATGGTTGACTTGGTTAACTTTGGTTGAATTTGATCACTATGGTTGATAGTGTTTTAATGTCACTAACTATGGTTGACTTTGGCCGACTCAAGTTAACTTGGTTTCCTTTGGTTCACTATTAAGACTATGGTTTACCTTAGTTGACCGTGGTTGAATTTCCTAAGTGTGATTGATTGTGGCCAATTGTAGTTGAGTTGGCAACTATGATTGACTTAAATCACTAAGGTTGACATTTTGTTGACTTTTTTTACTTATGGATGACTTGGAAAAGTGTGGTTGAGTTTCACTATTGTTGACTTTGGTTGTTTTTGGTTGACTATGGTTGACATTGGTTGACTTAGATGCCTAAGGATATGCATGTCACTTCTTACAAGTCTTTGCGCGACACTAGAGTAGGTGTGTGTGCTACAAATTGGTTGGTGCAAGCATAGTAGAAACTAGTTGGTGTAGGTGTAGTAGAAACTAGTCAGTGCATGCTGAATATTGGTGTTGCACGGTGCAAAACCTATGGTGTGCACAATCCTCATAATACTCATGACATGAGCACGTGGTTTGGCCAACACTTATGGTTCCAACACTTAAGAAGAGGGATGACATCTAGAATGTAATGTGAGGGTGTATATGCAATATGGAGGGAGTATTCAAGCAAACATAGGAGGGTATGCGGGAATGAATATGGGAATAAGTGTAGGAAGAAGGTATGGTGTAGGAGGATGAATATGATGAGGGGAGGATGGAGATGAAGAAGAAGCAATTCGAGGAAGAGAGCATGAGGCACAAGATGAGTGAGGGGAGTGAGGGGAGAAAAAAAGAATGTACGACATAATGATCTAGTGTAGTTGGGAAAGTGTAACAAACATAAATATATAAAATAAATAGATATAAATAAATAATCATTAAATAATAATAATTAATACATCATAATGAAAAGACATGTCTTATCCAAAAGACATGTCTATTAATGAAAGGGCACCCCTGTGTGGGTATATATGGATCTCATTGTCATTGTAAGCACATCTCATCTAATTCTTATACATTTTACTCAATATAATATTATCTCATCCTCAACGGATTACCTTATTCTATCCTACTTAAAATATTCTTATAATCTTCAAACAATTTTGTTTGTCACAGTGGTATCAGAGCTTCATTTATGATCCCGGCCTTTGGCCTATAGAACCTTTGGTCAAATTTTGTTTCCCTTAGCAACATAACTGTAGGCCTTTTTCCACTCAAAATTTCAGAGTTCTTGGGAGTCAGTGTCTTTGACCGAACTAGGGCATTTTTCCATTTAAAACATCAAAAATTGAAATTGTTGTTGAAAAGATAAATCATTTTGCTACAAATTAGAAGAACTCCAGAATTTCGGAAAGTGAAATTATTGAAGAATTATTAAAGAGAGAATATTTTGATGTTATAAAGAGAAATACATAATAAATTGTTCACAGTCACACCATGAAAGCCACCAAATCACTACAAGTCTGAGACATATCAACAATAAAATTCATTGTGTTCTTGTGTGTGAATAAGTAGGAGTAGGAGAGCCTCTTTACCGTATAGTTTCATCAACAAAAAAAAAATACAGTTAAGCATCCCTACTTTCCCTCCACACAATTGACATTTAAAAAAATTTAATTGTTTTCTATATCATCCGTACACTTTAATCCATGCAATTTGTATTTTGCTGCAATTGTTGTACCATCTGTACAATCTCACGCAAATCGTCCATACGATTTTTTTGTACTATACACATTCGTATATAGATCCATAATTTAAAAATATGTTCGTTAGAGTATTTTGAGATTGAAACCCCTTTACAACAAGTCTGGCCACGTACCAATTTTTGCCTCTCTCTTCTTCCTTCAACTTTTACACCCATTTATTTTGCAATTCTCTTTTTATTGAAAGCAGCTAAACAAATTCCCATGTATGGTTATTTACCAAGGAGTCCATTTCCTCTTTCATGCCTTTCTCCCACTTTTTTTTAGTGTCTACATGCATTGCCTCTTCATAACTTTCCGGTTCACCAGAATTAGTCGACAATAACTAATACATTGAAGGAGAGTATCATTAAGGGAGCCTACTTAACTTGGTAGATATTCTAACAACACTTGCAAGAGTTTGAGGTACTTGTTGCTTCTGTTGTTGTACATTTTGATTTTCTGGTACCTTTGGAATTTCATTTTCTTTGATTTCATCAAGCACTATGTATTCTGTGTTTTCCTTTTCTTGTTTCTTTCCCTGCAACTGATCTTTGTACATGACATTTTCATTGAATACCATATCTCTACTCCTAATTATTTTGTGATTTTCATAATCCTATAAGCTATAACCAAAATCATTAACACTATATCCAATAAAAGTACACTTCTTGGATTTTGCCTCAAGCTTTGTTCTACTTTTTTTATCAATATGGACAAATGCTTCACAACTGAAAGTCTTCAGAAATGAGTAGTTTACCTTTTTACTTGTCCATGCCTCCTCTGGAATGCCACCATCCAAGGAGCTTGAAGGCCCTATGGTTATTAAGTAAACAATAGTATCTACAATATCTGCCTAAAATTGTAAGGGAAACCTTGCATGCAATCTCATACTCCTTGTACGTACCATGATTGTCATGTTCATCCTTCCGACACACCATTTTTCTGTGGTGTTCCTAGAATTGTCTTCTCTCTACGAATCCCATGGAATGAACAATAATTATCAAACTCCTTGCTGGAATATTCACCTCCATTATCAGATCTAAGACACTTAAACCTTCTTCTTGTCTCATTCTCAACCAAATATTTCAATTTCTTAAAAGTGTCAAAAACATCATATTTTTGTCAAATGAAATAAACCCAAGTTTTCCTGGTTGAATCATCAATAAAAGTAACATAATAACTAGATCCACCAAGATATGATGCCTGAGATAATCCCCATACATATCTATGCACAAGATCTAACTTTTCACTCTTCTTTTCCTTTCTGACTCTGAGAAATTTGACTCTCTTTTGTTGTCCATAAACATAGTGCTCACAGAAATCCAAATCAACTTGTTTAAGATCTGGCAACAAATTCCTTTTGTGGAGTATCTACATCCCCTTCTCATTCATATGTCTGAGCCTATGATTCCACAGTGTTGTATCCACTCATATAGAAGCTAAAGAGATAGAAGAGTCATCTTTACCAGTACATAAATACAATGTACCTACCTTCTCTCCTTTTGCTATTACCAGTGATCCTTTGGTGACCTTCCACGCCTTTTCTGTAAATGTAGATATACAACCTTCACTTCCCAACTACCCTATTGAAATAAGATTTCTTCTAAAATCTAGAACATGTCTCACCTCTTTCAACAACTATTGGTTTCCATTGTTCAACTCTATTTGTACCTTAGCCATTCCAACAATTTTATAGGGTTCATCATCACCCAAATAAATATGTCCAAAATCACCTTGAACATAATCTTGAAAATATTTCCTATGGGGTGTGGCATGAAATGAAGCCCGTGAAACTAATACCCAGGAATCAATAATATTATCTAAATAAATAATCAAAGCATCTTGTAACACATCACCTGCTACATTTGCTTCCTGATTTTTCTCTTGATGTCTATCTCCTTGTTTCTTTGGAGATCTGCAGTCTTTCTTTAAATGCCCTTTCTTCACACAATTATAACACTCTATCTTATCAAGTCTGGATTTGGATATGCCCTTCCTATACTTCCCACGGTTACCTAGGCTCTTTCCTCTTTCTCTATTCTCCACGGTCTACACATTACTTGATGTCTCACATGTGTTTCTTCGTTGCATTTCCTCGCTAAGGATAACACCAACAACATCATCAAATTTCAATGTGTTTGAACTGGAGACAGAGTTAATTATATCCATGACCAAGTCGTTCCAACTTTCTGGCAATCAACACAATATTAGAAGAGACTTGACCTCATCATCAAAGTTCACTCCTACAAAACTTAGTTGATTAGTAACCGTATTAAATTCATTTAAATGGTCAGTAATAGACCCACCTTCTTACATCTTCATATTAAATAATTGCTTCATTATAAATAACTTGTTAGAGGTCGAGGTTTTTTCATATAGTTTAGTCAATGCCTTCATCAGATCCTTCGTTGTATTTTATATTGAAATGTTGAAATCCATTGATGTTGTCAGGCACATGTGTACGGTTCTAGTGCCTTTGTGTCAAGAACCTTCCATTCATCATCCTTCATACTCGCTCGATTCTTTTCTTTTCCTTCCAATGGTAAGAAAAGATCCTTATGATATAGATAATCTTCCATTTGCATCTTCCATAACTAGTAGTTTTTGCTGTTAAATTTCTACACTCTAAACTTTCCATCTTCCGCCATTGCTCCCACACAAACCAGGAACCCTATTTTTTTGCGAGTTACCTTTCACTGTGATACCAATTTTTAGAAAAGCGAGGATCACAGAGAAATAATATAAAATAGATGCATAAATAAAACAAATAAGATGCACAATACAATAGAGATGCAGATATATATGGTTCACCCAATATGGGTTACGTCCACTAGAGAAGTTGTCAGTCCTTCTTTTGTTATTATCTAGCAAATGAAGGGATACAACCTACATCACACCAGTTGTAAATTCCTCTTCTTTCTCACAGTCTCCTCTCTCATAATACAATATTCACTCACATACATAACGACAATACAATTCACTCATACATAAAAGAAGGTTTCCTTCTAAGGAAAAAAACCATAACACAACCTCTAGCATTAGATCTGCAACCTAATGATGAAAAATTCAGATTGACTTCGAAATTACAATATTTTAAAAGGCAATTTTCCCAAAAAATTATCTTCGGGGGAACTACCCTTGAACCTCTGCCAGGGGGGGTTCCGATGAATTTTGTTGCCCTCCATGGACCCCCTGGCGAAAAATGTGGGGGGGAATCCCCCCCACACTCCCCCATCAAGAACTTGAATCGAACACGGTTGAAACAAGACCTTTGAACTAGAAAGATTATTAGGCTCCACAACCAACATTATACACAAGCATCTCTTCAGCTGTGAATTTATATCCTTTATACATCTTCTCTCTAGCTCCTTGTTGTAACCCTTATTTTACCTAGTTGAAGAACTCATTTTCTTGTAAGAGGGTTGTAATTCTCTGCTTGATGTCATATTATCCTAGGCTTGATGTTGCTTGATGTCATAGCATGTACACTGTGACTGAGTGCATCTGCCACTTTGTTCTCTTTCTCTTTAATATGTTTGATTTCAAAATCAAAGTCATTGATCAACACCTTCCTCCTGGCCTGTCTACCATTCAATCTTGGTTGGTCGAACAAATACTTTAAACCACAGTGGTATATCATTAAGACACAACTTTTTCCCAATAAGTAATGCATCCACATCTTTAATTCATGTACAATTGTTGCAAGCTCTACATCGTGGGTAACATACTTTTGCTCATGCTCATTTGGCTCTCTTGACTCATAAAACATCACTTTCCCTTCTTGCATAATCCCTCCATCGATTCCTTCTTTTCCAACATTAGTGCAAACCAAGAAGTCTTTTTCAGGGTCTCCAATCTTTAAAACAAGGGCATTAGTCAAAAGATGCTTCAGTCGTTGGAAGCTATCTTCACACTCTGATGACCATATGAATCTTTTCCCTTTTCTCTGTAATGAGGTAATGGGATTACAAATTTTGGAAAATCCATTTATAGACCTTTTATAATACCCATATAATCCCATGAAATATATCACTCCTGTTACATTTCTAAGGGCACGCCAATACATGTTTTCCTTGATCTTTTCGGGATCTACTGCCACTCCTTCTATCGAGATTATGTGGCCTAAATACTGGATTTATTTTTGAAAAAAATCACACTTGTTGAACTTAGCATACCATTGGTGCTCTCTCAACATCTGTAACGCCATTCTAATAGTTTCTTTGTGTCTTATCTAGTCTTGGAGTACACCAAAATATCATCTAGGAACACTAAGACAAGCTTGTCTAAATACTTGTTGAGCACACTATTCATTAAGAACATGAAATTGGTTGGCGCAGTTGTAAGTCCAAATGGCACCACTACAAACTCATAGTGTCCATATCTCGTTCTGAAAGTTGTCTCATGGACGTCCTCACCCTTGATCTTGACTTTGTGATATCCAGACCTTAAATCAATATTTGAGAAGATTGCAACTCCCTTGAGTTGATCAAAGAGATCATCAATCCTAGGTAAGTGATAATTATTCTAGGTGGTCATGTTCAACTGCTTGTATTCAATACACATTCTAAAGGTACCATCCTTCTTCTTTACAAACAAGGGTGGTGCTCCCCATGTGGATACACTCAGCCTGATATAACCTTTATCCAACATCTCCTTCAGCTATACCTTCAACTACAACAATTCAATCTCTTTGGTCGTTGAAGGAATTGGAGCAGCGAGGAAAAACTTTGGAAAACAAGTCTCCCTTATTCTATTTATAGGTTAAGGAAAAAGATCTAAAATGAAGTAGTAACCATTTGTTTGCTTCTGTATTTGGACCAAAGAAAGGATCTTGTTCCAAAGGGGAGTTCAACCTGTCTGAAGGGTGAAATTTCTCACAACATAAAAATGATGACTCCACTAGGGACGAACTTTGACTAACCTTCCCTTGGTTCGTCTAGTCCTTATTGAGTCTTGTTTATGATTTGATCTTGTTTTATGCTTCATTTTGAATCATTTCCTTCCCCCCTACTTCATTGAGTAGTTTACAGAGTCATTAACTTGGTCTAAATACTTGTTGAGCACACTATTCATTAAGAACATGAAAGTGGTTGGCGCAGTTGTAAGTCCAAATGGCACCACTACAAAATCATAGTGTCCATATCTCGTTCTAAAATTTGTCTCGTGGACGTCCTCACCCTTGATCTTGACTTGTTGATATCCAAACCTTAAATCAATATTTGAGAAGATTGCAACTCCCTTGAGTTGATCAAAGAGATCATCAATCCTAGGTAAGTGATAGTTATTCTAGGTGGTCATGTTCAACTGCCTGTATTCAATACACATTCTAAAGGTACCATCCTTCTTATTTACAAACAAGGGTGGTGCTCCCCATGTGGATACACTCAACCTAATATAACCTTTATCCAACATCTCCTTCAGCTATACCTTCAACTACAACAATTCAATCTCTTTGGTTGTTGAAGGAATTGGAGCAACGAGGAAAAACTTCATAAAACAAGTCTCCCTTATTCTATTTATAGGTTAAGGAAAAAGATCTAAAAGGAAGTAGTAACCATTTGTTTGCTTCTGTATTTGGACCAAAGAAAGGATCTTGGTCCAAAGGGGAGTTCAACCTGTCCGAAGGGTGAAATTTCTCACTACAGAAAAATGACGACTCCACTAGGGATGAACTTTGACTAGCCTTCCCTTGGTTCGTCTAGTCCTTATTGAGTCTTGTTTATGATTTGATCTTGTTTTATGCTTCATTGTGAATCATTTACTTCCCCCCTGCTTCATTGAGCAGTTTACAGAGTCATTAACCTGGTCTCTACTAAGTCTGGGCAATTTTTGTGTGTTTTTCAACACTACCAGGCATCAATGCTCTCCCATAGAGGCTTACAAAGAATTTGCACTCCCCTACAATGGTTTACAGAGAATTACCAACGCTCCCTACTAGGACTATAAGGAGTGTTGAACCCTCATCAACACCCTATCGCCTTGGTTACAAGAGCATTGATCTCCTTTTCTGCTTGGTTTCAAGAGTTTTTGCCTTGTTTTTTCTCTGTCCTCTGATTAAGGTTTTGTCGCAGAGTGATTCCTTGTTTTTGAGGATTTCAAAGAGTGATTGCTTTCTTTCTCTTTTACATTTTTGGGTTTTTGTTTGCATTCTTTGAGTACTTTTCAACATTTTGAGTGCACATTTTGTTTGATCTTTTTACTTTTTATTCCTTTGTATCTACATTGGATTCTTTCATTGAAAGTGAGGAAGTAGAAAGAACTTGCATGTGATTTGATTTCATTGCAATCAAACAAAAATAAGTTTTGGATTCTAGTTTTTTGGTAGTGTATTTTGGAGCTTTCATCTTATAGAAAATTAAATTGCATTGAAAGAGTAATTTTTGTTTCTTTCTTTGAAAGTTGCAATTATTTCTTTACCTAAAACCTTTTGCTCCTTTCTATAGATAGCCTTTATCGAAAGAAGATATTGCATTACATTCATATTTTCTTTGAATTCATATTGGAGTAAAATGTCACACATCATTGTTAAGTTGCATCCACAATCAATTTTGAGTAACAAACAACCATAAAAGGGTTGTCATGTGAATCTTGTCATCCAAAAATAGTTGGTAATATTATGCCACCCAATCCATCTCCTTCATTGCCACCACCACCACCATTGTTTTTCCCTTCACCAATGTTGCTCTTTGCACATCTACCTTTTCCAAAGTCCCCATAACTTCCTTCCCCTCCATCGATTCCCCCTCTTTCATTTCCTCCTTCAAAACAATACATGAGTCAGACATCCTTTCCAATGATGTACATCTTAGGTTCATTTTCATTTTTCTTAAAGAGAAGATATGAGCCCTAGTTATCTAGTCCATTCTATCTAGTCATGCATAAACCATATAACATGTATAACCTTAAAAAAAATCATATTCCATCATGATTAGGCCCCATCCAATCAAATGTGATGCCTATGATTGGAAAAGAGTTGTACTGGTTGCCATAAGCCCTTACAATCTCCCAACTTGAAATGTTGATGCTTGTTTTGTGGAATCGACGAATAAGAAAATTAGCAATTAAGAGACACTTATGTTTTTCCACACTTGAACATGGTTTTCATGCTAATTTTCATAGGCCTATTCTATTTTCCACTTTCCCTCCTTATTTGGGCATGGTAAAGGCCTCTAAACACATCCATTTTTCAAAAAACCACCTAATGGCACCTGGAAGACCACTCCAAGGTAAAAGAACCCACAAAGAGGGCATGTGCCATGGTTGGAGGTCTTGTTCACAACACATGATGCCTATATTAAGGTTTATTTTCCATCATAAGAATATTTTTTCCCTATTATAATCATGGTCAATGCCTTGAGATTTGTCTTTAGTGAGGAAAACATCTTAATGGAAACCATATCCACCTCCCAGGAAAGGGACCCCCTAGTGAGGGTTCATGTCATAGTTCTAGGTGTTGTTCATAGTGCTTGAGCTCATGAAGGTTCAATTAGGGCTTAATGTCATTTCCCCGCCCTTGACCATGTTTAGGAATTAAGACCCATTTCCAATGCATAAAACCTACTAATGGTTCCCACATCCCACTCGTAGGCTTGCAAACAACCCATACTTAATGGACTCATGTGTTGGCTCGTGCACTCATTCAAGGCTCTTGAGCTCAAGAATATTCAACATTATATTCTTGAGGCACTTGTTTTCCTTCCTCGAACATGGTCAAGATCCTATGATATATACACAGTGCACAAAACCTTTTAATGGACTCCATATCCAACTCTGATGCTAAAAACCCCTTAGATAGGGCTTGTGTTATGGTTTGCAAGTGTTGTTCATAGTGATTGATCCTAAGAAGTGATGTTTAGGGAATAAGATCCAAGTTTTTTCCTCCCCTAACCATGGCATTTGGGCTCAAGATGGTTCAGTTAGGGCTTAAGACCCTTCTTTCCCCCTTAACCATGTTAATCCATCAATGAACATAAGGTGATTATTCCTTGTTTAAAAATTCTCAGGAGAGAGCTTTGTGATGTAGTCATCAAAAAACTATGCAAGACCTATGCAGGGGATCTTTCACCTTTGTGTGGTATATTTGGCATCATTGATATGTTTGTTTAAAGAGTAAGAATGGATCTTAGGGACTATACCATGTTGAAGGGAGGAAAACAAGGAACTTGGGTCCAAAATGAATCTTTTTTAGTTTAAGGGCCATGCACTAGGCCTTGAACAACCATGCGTATCCTTTCTAAATGATCTTTAGCCTCTATGTGGGATATGGATGCCATAATAATTTTTTCACACCACATATGGGAGTCAAGGCTTATAAAATCATTGAGGGAGGAAAAAAAGGGCTTTAGGTTGTAAACAAACATTTATTTTACTTAATGACCATGAAGAAGGGCTCCAATTCGGAATGTGGGAACCATTAATATAATTTTTATATCAAAATAAGAATGGATCTCCTAACCTATACCATGGCCAAGGGAGGAAAACAAAGGCCTTAGGCCCTACACAAATTTCTCAGGATTATTTGAATGTTGTAAGTATTAGGATTCATGTTGTAGTCCTCAAATAACCACACAAGACTTGTACTGTAGGGGATATTTATCCTATGTGGGGAATATTTGGCGCCATTGATATGTCTTGTACAATAAGAATGTCTCTTTGGGCCTTAGGACATAAATGAATCTTTCTTGTGATAAATGGCCATGGAAAATGTCTTTGACATATAGGAATATGGACAAAATTAGTATGTTTTGAACAATAAGAATGGGTCTTAGAATTAACTCCACTATGGAAAGGGGAGGAAAACGATATATTTAGGTCCTAGAGAAATCTTCTTAGGGGCTTTACCTGCATGGCCAGGGAATGAACATAAGGTGATTATTCCTTGTTTAAATATTCTCAGGAGAGAGCTTCGTGATGTAGTCATAAAAAAACTAGACAAGACCTATGCAGGGGATCTTTCACCTTTGTGCAGTATCTTTAACATCATTGACATGTTTTTTTAAAGAGTAAGAATGGATCTTAGAGACTATACCATGTTGAAGAGAGGAAATTAACAAGGAACTTGGGTCCAAAAAGAATCTTTATGAGTTTAAGGGCCATGCACTAGGCCTTGGACAACCATGTATGTCCTTTATAATTGAATATATTTATCCTCTAAGTGGGATATGGGTGCCATTAGGAGTTTTTTTACACCACATATGGGATTAAAGGCATATACCATCATTGAGGGATGAAAACAATGGCCTTAGGCTATAAACAAACATTTATTTTACTTAATGGCCATGAAGAAGGGCTCTGATTCGGAATGTGGGAACCATTAATATTATATTTTTTATATCAAAATAAGAATGGATCTCCTAACCTATACCATGGCCAAGGGAGGAAAACAAAGGCCTTAGGCCCTACACAAATTTCTCATGATTAATGGCCATGAAAAAGGCCTTAAAACACCACACTAATCCTCTCTTCAGAATTTGTGGCCATTGGGTGGGATATGGACACCACTCACAAGTTTTGTGCACCATGTAAGACACATGGGATCTTGTCCCATGTAAGCTACATGAATATTTCTATTATTATTTTGTATGAATTTGTGCTTTTTCAAAGTACTTTTATGAATTAAATTAGTATCATAGTTTAAAATTTTAAGTGGCATATCCCAGCAAGTGGTTGGGGATGCTACAAGTAGTCACATGTGTATCTCTATAAGTGTTTTTTAGGTGATAACAATCTCCCTAGTTGAGAACTAGTTCTTTCTATTGCTACTTGTGTTGATGTACTTTGCATACACACCTTGGTGGTTTGGTCACTCGAGTATCAAATAGGAAATACTTAATGGACTTTAGAGAATAAATGATACTAAGGGTCCTAACTAGATATGGGAATGTTGATTAGAACCCCTCACTGAAAGCCTTCCACTTATGGGTCTACCAACAAATCTCCTTGTGTAGCTACCAGACCTTAAGGATATTCCCCAAGGTGTACATAAAATTGTGGACCCAATGTTTTTCTACAAATCCCTTCCAAGTCCACCTATGATTGAACCCATATCTATGCAAGATAAGATCGTTATTTCCCTCATAGACCTTCATAAAGGTGATTATATCTTTTGTTTCCCCTGGAATGTTAATCGCTTGGTACTTGAGTGGCGTAGAAAATTTATTTTGCAATCCCGGTTGGATTTATTCCCATCTATCAAGTCCATCTCTATAAGTATCCCTCCACCTATATGGTGTGGATCTCAATGTCACATCTAGTTCTTATAGAAAATCCTCCAAGCACCACTAAGCTATTAGATCCTCCATAAAATATTCAACACTCCCTATACCATCAAATATGCAGGGAGGAATTGGTAGCTCTATACCAATATCATGGATAGAATAAATTAACAACAACAACACAAATTAAATTAAATTAACAAAAAATAATAATAAAATTCATCAAAAAAAACAAAAAAAAAACACAAATGACAAACAAACCTCCCGCCCCCATTCATTACAAAGAAATTTGGGCGCGAACGACCATTTACTAGTAGCTTGATATTATTTCCGAGAGGTGGAAACTACACATCGCACTCAACAATCGGATTTGCAGAGCCAAAACCGGCCCATACCTCACATTACTTGCTTGGATATGCCCGCATGAGGTGGAAAATACATAGCTCAGGAGCACAGGATACATATTCGCGGTGTTCGGCGCAGAGGAGCAAAACCCCATAATAACTTGGATATTCCTGCGTGAGGAGGAAACTACACAGAGCCATCTACTAGTTTGGATAACCCCCACGTGAGGTGGAAACTACACAACACAAGAGCAAAGATACATATTCGTGTTCGACGCAGAGGAGAAAAACCCCATAGCTTGGATATTCTTGCGCGGTGAGGAGGAAACTACACAGCATAGGATACATATTCGTGTTTGGCACAGAGTAGTGAAACCCCTTCTGATAGAGGTAAAGGAGTGGCGATATTCGATCCAGGATTTCGATTGGACATCGACAGAGGCAAAGGAGCGCCCCTATCCAGACAAACCTGTGGAGATGCCACAAAACTCGGTAATGTCTATCCTCTGTCTCTCTGAAATCGGCCATCCTTTGTTAAATGTAGTTAAAACCCTAGTTTTAACATTGGCATCATTGTGAGAATAGTCTTAGGTTGAAACTTATTCTTGCAACACACTTTACGTTTACTTCCTCCATAGATATCTTCTCAGTAACTACTATTATGTCCTGTGGTTCTTACTTTTACCACTGATCACCCTTCTCACAATTTCGATAAAGGTTCTAAGCTTCAATTTAGTATATAAATTTTTTTCCCCTGCACTTTTCTCATGTTGTAGACTTCATGATTCTATTAATTGTAAATACCATGATTACACTCAAGTGTCTTTTATTCTCTCATCGACCTCCTCAGATGTTATCCCTCCCTTGGTCCATAACCTCCTTCTCCCTATCACTCTTAAGACGTGAACCCCAAACTTGATAATTTTCTCACCTAGTAGATTTTGCAGAGTAGAATTGCCTCTTGGGCTTCTAGGCCTCTAATTCGCCTTTGCAAGTCTTCCTGACTAAAGAGGAAATCCCCTCCTAGTTTGTCACTCTCCTCTCCTTCATGGGTGGTGTTACCACTCATGAAGCATGGAAACTTGTTGCATTATTTGAATACCTTTTTAAGCAGCTTGTTCATAGAGGATGTATATATTGGAAGGCATAGCTACAGTTTTGATGAAAACTTACTCATTGAGGATTACCTTTTGAGGCATCATTTCAAATTTTGAGGCGTGGTGGTGCATGTGGCAGATTTCTACCTTTTTGGAGCCCTTATTGGTATATTTTCATGCATATTTTTTTTATTAAGGGTGCATCTTACACATTCCAAGGCACAATCATATATTTGAAGGCGTGCCAGATCCCATGGAGTGGTATTGGATGCTTGAAGAACACCCTTCATGTGATGGTTGTGCTCGTCGCTCTAGTGCCCTCATACTTGTCAAACATTTTCCTTGGAAGGGGCGGCCATCATTAGAGTGGATTAATATATTGTTTTAGTTGTTGGAATGTAGTGATCATGATTTGTTGAGATGAGAAGTGCTCTCCATAAGTAAATTTTTTAATGACAATGTAGGTGGAAGCTAGCATAGATTACAAAGCTAAAGGAGATCATTGGATATCCTTGAGGAGGGTTTTATTGAATAAAGTTATTGTCATGGGAGGAATTCCTCTGTGTGATTCTATTTGCAAGACATTGT
>ML815982.1:90227-112243 GCA_009831015.1 Picea engelmannii | reverse complement strand
TCAATAATGCTCTTAGATTCTAAGAGCTTCAAGCAAATTTTGGGTTTTCAATAAACCCTAAAGATTATGTAAATAATTCTCTCAAGTTTGGCCTTGTCAAAGTGGTTTATGAGTGGGTCAATAGTACATATTTTGTTGATTTCTATCAACTTACTAATGTCATGAAGTCTCAATAGTACGCACCATAATGAGACGTGTAGGTTGTTCTATAATGAGACATGTATAATGGCATCTCTTCCTTGCATTTATGAAGGCATCTGGTTATTCATAAGAGGATTCAAATGCTTTATTTGTGTTCACTCCAACTAGTTCAAAAGGGAGATCTACATCCTATTTGTTGTGCTTAAAACATGTTGTTTCTGGCTGTGTATGAAAACAATATCATGGGTGGATTGGTGGTCAGTTGGAGGATCTTTTAGAGGAATAGAATGCAGTGATATGAATTCCTCCATGGCATATGCTATAAACCAGGAGACATGGCATATGATTGTGCATTTTTTTCGCTGGACTCTTTGAGCCAAGTTAATGAAGAGATTGAACAAGGAAGCATCCATCATTTGGTAGAGAGGACAATTCATCCTATTGAGGGACCCATATTAGGCATAAAGGCAGATCAATTTATATTGGATGCATTTTCGTATGCACCTTCAATGGTTATTTTTGAGGTGTAGTGTCAAGAAGAGTTTTCACATGTTAACAAATGCAATTCTGATACACCTGAAACTCCTCAAATTATTGGTTATTGTTGATGGTGGCTTTTTGATGCGTTCAGTGCCTTTGTACATAATAAGGAAGACTGCTCGAAGGAAACGTTAACCTCTTAGATCTAATAAAGAGAGTATTCCCAACAAGTTTTGAAGAGCATCAATCCAACAATAAATACAATGTTAACATGATGTAGTTTAGCCTTTTGGAAGATTTAGTGAGGGTAGTATAGCAACAGATCTGAGCACCTCCTTCCACCATGTTTGAGGTTTGATTTTTCCTTTGTGACTCAGATGGATGACAAATCTGGGAGAAGAAGGAAATCACCCTAGGCTTTGGAGGAAGATATATGGTGTATTGGACCAGATATTGATGCATCCTTGTACAATTTGAGGAGCACTCTACCTCCAATGTCCACCATTCATCATAGAAAATTTGGTCAAAGGGTGACTTGTGGAGAGGTTTGTGGCATGATTAAATGAGGCAGTTCCAATTTTTGACACATCCCTAGGATGCATCATCTTTGAGTATAATTTACTTATGATGCACATTGATAAAAGCCAATGCATATTTGTTGACGGCATCCCATCTTTAGGGGGTTGTTATAGCAATTTTTTCCCAACATCTTGCACATCTATTAAGGAGATCCATATTGTAAGAGGCACATGCATACATGAGATCCACATTTTAAGGAGATGGTTATCATGATTGGAGAAACGCCCTAGCTCTAAGGAAGACTCTTGGCATTTTTTTTCATTATCCCAAGAAGGAATGAGTCCAAATCTCCAGGAGCACTCCATTGACTTGGTTGTTGTTACTATTTTAATGGGAGTTTGTCATCTTGAAGAGGATGCAAAGTCTAGTATAGGACACATGGTAGCAAGGAGGTTTATTCCAAGTCAAAAGAATCCTTAAGATGAGCACTTTTCGTACGAAGACTCCAAGTGGTTTGTTATGATATTTTATTAGTTTTTCTTGGAGGAAAAGTGGATCTAGAATCCACTTGTTATTTTTTTTATTGTAGAGAGGTTGAGCAAAGCTCTATATAAAGAGCATCCCTCTCCATTGTTTGTGAATTTAGATTGATAGGGAGATTCCCTCCAATCTGAATTGTAGATCTATTGGAGGATGAAGTTAAGGGGCTAGTAAATGTGAGGTTCATCATCTTCTTTTGTATTTTGTATGGATTCATTTGAGTGCTGAAATTGCTCTTATAAATCTGTTGTAATGGCCTTCATATAAAAGACAGTTTTTCCATTGAAGAAGGAATGAGGTTGAGGTGATACCCTCATTATGACTTATTGTTCATCATTGTTCAATTGTAGGTTTTTTATATGTCATTTCCTTGAAAGGCTATTGCTATCTTATATTTTTCAATGGTTGCATGTCATTGTTGCAAATTTATAATAGTTGAAGTGGTGCACCTTTGGAAGGGGCCCTTCTTTTATTTTTGAACATCAAATAATTCATGTGGTTGGTTAGAGCATGTTTGTAGCAGCCTCTCTCCATATCCTTTGAACCCTCTTACTTTTCAACCTTGAATCCATTTACCATTTGGATTGGCACTAATCTTGGCAACCCACCATCATATCTCTTTTAAAGATTTTTCTTACACTTTGCTTAGGGATACCCCCCTTCCACTAGAGAAGAGTCGGCCTAAAGTTAGAGGAAGAGCTACTATGGTGATAGTAGGTAGCCTGCCTTAGTTCCCCTTAGGTTTCATTTTTCAGGCCTTTCTCACTTAAGTGCAACTTTGGACGGTAATAGATGTCAATTTTGTTGTGATTGTGAAGGTTGGAGAGAGTGACTCCATTTACCCTTTGGATTGGCACTAGTCTTGTCAACCCACCATCCTATCTCTTTTAAAGGTTTATCTTACATTTTACTTAGGGATAACTCCCTTATGTCGAAGAAGAGTTGGCCTAAAGTGTTCCTAAAGTGAGAGGAAGAGCTACTATGGTGACAATGGGTAGTCTTCTTTAGTTCTCCTTGGGTTGCACTTGTGTTTCATGGCTTTCTCACTTAGGTGCAACTTTGGGTGCTAATAGACTCCAATGTTGCTGTGATAATGGAGGTTGGAGAGAATGACTCACATAGAGCCCAATTTACTTGTTCATGGAAGATGAATATAAGGATTTCAATATTGTTACTATAAGTTATATTTCCCAATTTTAAAATTCAAAGAGCTTTGTGAGGTTAAAAGAATCAATAAGAATAACCAAAGAAAGATAGCCATTTCGAAGTTGTATATTTTAGATAGAGGTTTCTCCAGGATATTTCTTGTGTTATCTATGTATGTGTGATTGAGTATTTAATTATATTAGCATAGATTTGTTAAATAATTCACAGTCATTGTTAATGCACAATAAGGTTTTCTATATAGTTTTTTATGGTTTTTATTATTCCTCATTAGAATCTATGTTGGTGAGTTGTTTTGGCCAGGGGCCACATGATTACGAATCGTATTTGTATCAGAGCCTAGTTCGTGACCTTTAGGGGGAAGTTACCCATGAATTCTAACTAGATTGAGAAAGTTGTAAGAAGTTGGAGAGTTAGTCCCCATAAACCCTAAAATTGGTAATAAATGAGGAAGAAACAAACTCAAGACCAAACAATGGGTGAAAAACTAGAGACCAATGACATCAAGCATAGGATAATCCATTTGGAGAACCAGATGGTTCAGATGGACTTGGAGGTTCCTCAGATGGCACTGGGAATGACTAAGATGAACCATAGTGTTACTAACATGGTTACCACATTGGTACAAGAGAAGAGGAAGAAGAAAAGTAAGCTTGAAGAGTGGAGCTTCGATTCAAACGAAGAAGTTGAGTGTGAGAAAAAATCTAAAGTGGAGAAAATAGAGATGACAATAGGGGAATGTAGCAATATTCAAGCACCATTCAGAGTAGAGGAAAATAATGATATCAAGCCATATGTAGGGGATTGTTAACCCCCATATTTTCTTGTGCAACTGGAGGGTTAAGATATAGCTAGCTTTCATTAGGCCGAAATTCAGTGATAGGTGCATCTGTTTTCATAGTGATCAGAGTTCATTTCAAAGGCATATTCACAAGATTTGGGGAAAATTGCTATTTTTAGCATTTTTCCTAGTTTCTAGGAGCTAGAGTTCCAAGTTTTGCATGTCAAATTTTATCACATATTATTGGTCCTTGTGATCCCACAATGCCAATAGGATGTTTCCGGGAAACGTGTTATCATTTCATGATACTGTTATTTTTAGCAATTAGGGTTTCTGATCTAGGTGGATATTGGTGGCCACCCACCTATTCCAACTGGCTCCTCTTGACAGTTTTTAGTTCAAAACGTTTCTCTGTAATGATGACATTTATTTGTAATTGTGGGTTCTGCACTTCTAGAGACATCCTGAATCCATACACAACATCCGGGTGGATATTGGTGGCTTCCCACCTATTCCAACTGGCATATTTTGGAAGTTTTCATGACAATAATCTTTTTGTACTTCCAGGGCCGTTTTGGGGCCCTAAAAAATGTTTTTTGGATTTCCTCAACCAAAATATAGACGAATTCACAATTTTATGGCATAATATGTAGTTCTCAAAAATGCGTTTCCAACGAGCTATCACACGCCTAAAACGGAGGTCATATGCAAAAGTTACGACCCTGGGAAGTTGAGGTACCAACTTACCCATCGAGGCCCACATAAACTTTGGCTTTTCATATCCTAGGGTTAGATTTTTGGAATTCATGAGTAATGTTAAAAAGGCCTCTGGAACCTCATTGTAATCATTATAATCAGACGAATGCATGTATCAGCCACATCTCTTCTCAAAGATAACTCCCACCATTCGAGCAAGTTGTTTTCAATTCTACAGTTTTACAGTTTCAACCTATTTTGTTTATTCAATAGAAGTTATTGTTCACTAGATATATGTTGTTGTTCTTCATATCTCTATGTTATTGTATTCAATCTGTTATTCATTTCATTTCACTCATAAATTCAAATTAGTGGTATCAGAGTGGTTTGCTCTTTATTTGTTTTTCTTTATGCATGTCCCTAACAAGATATGGGTACAAGAATTTGTGACTCGAACCAGTCGATCCTTTGCAATATCAGTGGTGCCAAGCCTGAAAACAACTCACGTGGGACGAGGAGAAAGATGATGGAGCAGGAGATCCTTTTAAACTACTCGAGGAAACCCTTGCATGACAAAGGAACGAAATGATGGACAACTTTGCACAGATCCTTCATCGACTGCCCACAGGAGACACATCTTCATCAAGCGGCTACACAACCTCATTCAAGGTACAAGTAAATTTTGATATTCCATTATTTGGAGGATTGATAGATGTGGATACTGTAGATAAATGGTTGAATCTTCTCAAAGGGTATTTTTTGGTCCACAATTTTTTCAATAGGGAAAATATTACTTTTTCACTCCTCAAGGCTGACCCCCATGTTAAGGACTGGTGGGATACTTAATCCGAGCGAAGGGCCATAGAGGAATATTTAATATTTGCAGTCGCCCCCACATGGGATTCCTTCAAGGATTCCATTAAAGAACAATACTACCCTGTTGGAAGCTACGAGGACTAGTACAACAGATGGACCACGTTATGTCAGGAAAGGGACCAAACAGTACTAGATTTCCCAATATTTTCCATACCCTGCGCACCAAAGTGGGTATCAAAGACTCCGAATGACATATGGTGCTCAAATACCGTGGTTTTCTGCATAGATACATTCATACATAAATGGAGTTTCTGGACATCGCATCATTAGGTGAGGCTTATAGACATGTTGTCAAGATTGAGCAAAAATTTAAGTAGAAGAGGCGAGAGTTTGGATCTGCAAAATCCTCACAGCCGAAGAAGGGAAAAGGAGGCCCCAACCCACAAAACAAGGGATAGAAAAAAGATGGCCAATCTCAGGACAATCAGTGCAAGCTGCAACCCAAGAAGGGTAATGAGAATTCAAAGGACATGGGAAAGTGGTGCGAATACTATAAAAGCCCTTGACACAACACCGAAGAATGTCGTTCCAAGCAGTCATTGGTGTCCGAGCTAAAAGATTCCGAGTCAGAGGCATATTCTGACTCTGAATCAAATCCAAAAGGAGGGAAGCGGATTATCGATGTCAAACCCAGTGCCACTATCACTACCACCAAATTCCAGCCAAGAGAACCAAAATAACCAGAGGAAGGGGAACGCCTCTTTCACTCACAGATGTGGGTAAAGGGGGCTCTGCTTCATTTCATTATCGATAATAGTAGTCAGAAGAACCTGATCGCAATAGAGGTCGTCAAGCGGCTGGACCTACCAATGACACTTCACCTGCATCCCTACACCATCGACTAGCTTCGCCAATGAAGAGATGTCTACGTCAACGAACAATGTCATCTTCCCTAGGACATCAAGCCCTTCAAAGACGAGGTATTGTGTGATATTTCTCCCCTTGAAGTTTGTGATGTTCTTTTAGGCCAACCATATTTGTGGAAGAGACATGTTATGTATGAGTCTAGACCCCGCAATGTTATTATTACTTTGGGTAGACAATTGTACAAGATACCAGAGGTAGCACCACCTACTGTTATTTCTTTAATCTCTGCTAAGCAATGTAGTAAGGTCATTTCATAGACTAGGAAGTTCATCTTCTTTGTGATCTGTGCTCGCAGTAAGCTAAAGGTCACCGCCACATCCCTGACCTCTACACAAAGCCTCTCTTTGCAACAGAAGTAAGTGGACGGGATCATGGAAGAGTACAGAGAAATCTTCTCCTCACCCACCAGGGTACCGATGCATTGCCAAGTCAAGCATCCAATTGATCTAACCCCTAGTGCACCTCTGCCTAATGGACAAGTCTATCATCGCTCGCTGATGGAAAATGACAAAATCAAGCATCAAATCCAATAGATGCTTCAAAAGGGGCACATCTAACCCATCTCCTCCCCTTGCGGAAGCCCGATTGTACTGGTGTAGAAGAAAGACGAGATTTGGTGGCTCTCCATTGATTACAAAGAATTATACAAAATCACAGTCATGAACCGGTACCCAATTTCCCGAACTGATGACCTTCTTGACCAACTCAAGGGGGAAAAGTTATTCAACAAGATTGACCTAAAGTCTGGCTACCACCAGGTTCCCATCGAACTGACTTGATGTATGGAAGACAACTTTCAAATCTAAAGAAGGTCTCTTCGAATGGATAGTCATGCCCTTTGGCTTAACAAATGCACCAACAACTTTCATGAGGTTGAGGGATGATGTATTGAGACCCTTCATCAACTCTTTTGTGGTGGTATATATCTAGATGAAATCCTCATCTTCAACATAACTCGGGGGGAGCACATGCAACATATTCAACAGGTTTTGAGCACTCTGTGGTAGCACAAGCTATATGCCAACTTGGAAAAATGCTCCTTTGGCATGAACATGGTCCAATACTTGGGATACATTATTGATGAGCATGGGGTACATGTGGATCCAGTTAATATCTAATTCATCCGTGACTGGCCAACCCTGACCACACTAACCGAGATTCAGAGCTTCTTGGGACTTGCCAACTTCTGTCGATGGTTTGTGTTTGGATTCTCCCATATTGAATGGGCCCTTAGCCAAGTGACCAAGGGTGGTGGAAAGGAAAATTTCACATGGGGAAAGGCACAACAATGATCATTTGATGATATGAAGCATCACTTATGCTCAACTCCAGTACTCTCCTTACTCGATCTGCAACAACCGTTCGAGATTGAGACTGATGCATCTGACTATGTTGTAGGCGTAGTTCTCACTCAACACAGTCATCCAGTAGCATACCATAGCGAGACACTCTCAAATACCATTCGAAAATACCCCACCTATGACAAGGAAATGTATTCCATTATGCAAGCCTATCGTCAATGGAAACATTAAATTCTGGCAAATGAGACAATCATCCACACTGATCACAAGCTTGCGCAGTTCATACAGACACATGGTAAGTTGCAGAACGACTGCCATCAAAAGTGGTCCACATACCTGCAGCAATTCCATCTCAACATCAAGTATAAGACAGAGAGCACAAATCATGTCATTGACTGCCTCAATCAACCTTCCATTGTTGCACTCACCACCGTGCTCCATTCCCGTGGGCATGAGGCATCTGAGTGGCCCCAACATAGACATCAGATTCATTGAGTGGATTCAACACATCCGCCAACAGGTCCATGAGATTTTGCAGAAAGCCAATGCTAAGTACAAGCAACACCATGATTAACACCGGGTACGTACAAGTTTCAGGTGGGAGACAGGGTTTGGTTACAGTTGTAGAGAGAGCGCCTTATAGGGTCCCATCAGAAGCTCCGTCCACTTCTCTATGGGTCGTACAATATCACCAAGGTTGTGTATGACAATTCTTTTGACCTCAACACTCCCCCCTTCCTTGGCTTGCACCCAATGTTCAATGTTGACCTCCTCCAACCATATTTTCCACCATTATTGGACACCTTAGAGATCGCATAACAGTTGACACCAACAAAGTTCAACCCCGACTGCATGGAACATGCATCCACTGATCATATAGTGGACACACAAGTCAAGGGCACTCGCCAATAGAGGATCCATATTTATCGGGTTGTCAAGGCGGGGCAGCTCCTGCACCAAGGCAAGTGGCTCACCCAAGGCCAAATTGAGAAAAAATTTCGTCACTTGATGGGGGAACTCAATGCAATGGAGACCATTGCTTCCTAAGGGGGGAGGACTGATCCAGGTGGATATTGGTGGCCACCCACCTATTCCAACTGGCTCCTCTTAACAATTTTTAGTTCAACACATATCTCTTTAATGATGACATTTCTTTGTAATTGTGGGTTCTGCACTTCCAGGGCTATCATGGAGCCCTACACAACATCTAGGTGGATATTTGTGGCCGCCCACCTATTCCAACTGGCTTATTTTGGAATTTTTCATGTCAGTACATCTTTCTATACTTCTTGGGCCATTTTGGGGCCCTAAACAATGTTTTTTTTTATTTCCACAGTCAAATTGTGAACAAAGTAAAAGATTTATGGCATAATGTGTAGTTCTCAAAAAGACCTTTCCAACGAGATATCACATACCTAAAACAAAGGTCATATGCAAAAGTTACGACCCCGAGAAGTTGAGGTACCAACTTACCCATTGAGGCCCACATAGCTTTTGGCGTTTCATCTCCTAGGGTTAGGTTTTTGGATGTCTAGGGTTTTGGAATTCATGAGTAATATTAAAAAGGCCTCTAGAGCTTCATTGTAATCATTCTACTCAGACGAATGCGCATAGCAGCCACATCTCTTCTCAAAGATAGCTACCACCATTCGAGCAAGTTGTTTTTAGTTCTGCAGTTTTATAGTTTCAACCTATTTTCTTTATTCAATAGAAGTTATTGTTCATTGGATATCTGTTGTTGTTCTCCGTATCTTTGTGTTATTGTATTCAATTTGTTATTCATTTCGTTCTACTCATAATTCCGGATCAGTTTCATGGCTCGTTTTCAATCTTGAGCATATATTGGATTCCTTGCAGAAAAATGAGTATGATGAGATTGATTATAGTGACACACGAGATGCTGCTATTTTTAGAAGTGTCGATTTTTAGGTGTGCTATAGTTGGTAGTGATCTCATAGTAGTTCCCTTCATTTTCCATCTTTCCTATTTTTTAGTAGTTAGACTGCTATTTTTGGCATGCCTATATTTAGCATTACTATTTTTGGCAGGTATTGGCTCTAGACTCTTAGTTCCAATGAGCAGTTAGGAACTGGTTCGAACTGAGCAAGTGAAATTTTTTTAGTGAGATAGGTGGCAGCTATTGCAAGGTTTGTCTCATCAGGAAAACCCTAGGTCGACCCCTTTGGTATATTTGGCAGTTTGCTAATCTTGGTCCCCTCCCTTGACTTCAGTTCTAAATTTTCCTATAGATGACTCATTTCTATTTTTGAACTTAGGTCTCCTAGCTAAACTTGGCTAGTTTCCTAAATCACTTTGATAACTTTGGACAACTAGAAGTCTTGGCATTTTTTTTATCTTTGAACTAGGTCGACCTCTTTGACCAATCTGCATGCGAGAGGGCTCATTTTTGTATTTTGTCAAATCAACTGATTTAAAAAAAATTATTATTAGAGAGGCAACTTGGTTATTTTTAGAAGTAGTCGACCTCGTATTTGTTGGCATGTTCGTTATTACAAGGTCCTAGTTCACTTTGGAATGTAGAGTTCGACCTCAACTAGATGTGAGAAAAGTTACTGCTAATCTGATCCATCTGGTTTTTGAGTTGACAAGTGTGATAGAGTCATTGAGTTATTCTCCTTGTTTACCCATACTTAGCAAATAGACTAATATTATCAAGCCTGAGCTCTAGTTTGATTTTCTAAATCTACTCCAACCTAATCCTAGTTTGCCCTCTTGTTTGAGAAAAACCTAGCCATACAAGTACTCCTTGTTCATATCTTTTGAAGTATTTTTCAAATTCCTTTTTCTTCTAAGTTAGTGAGTGGCCTGTAGAGAAGTAGTCTTAGAGATATTATTAAAAGTTTGTTCAGATAATAAACTTTCCATGAGAGCAGCGTGTGAACCTATGGAGGTTATGCTTGCCAAGAACCAATTGAATGATTACAACTAGGGGGGTATTTATTTAAAGAAAACAACCATTGTTTTGAAGGATCAGAGTGATGGAAAACTTTATATTTGTTTTTATGAACGACACCTGCATTTGGCCTCGAGTGTGATCTTTTATCATTGTTTAGTGTCCAAATATGATGCAGGAGCATTCATATCAAAGGCGCTCGAAGAGGAAAAGGAAATGACCGATGCAAATTTTGAAGAATTCAAAATCTTGAAGGACGTGGCGAGTTTGAAAGTTTTGACGTGAATGTAATTTAAGTCATCATTTAAAGAATGAGGAGATAAACCTCAATGCAAGATCAAGGCAGATCATAATTATGTCAATGTATTTATGGACAGTACGGATCTGTAGCGTTTTTCTCTTATCTGTCTGTGCCTTTCATTTATTGTATGAGACCTTAGTAGTTAATAGTCTTAAATTGATTAGATAGCACTTAGATGGTTGGAGGGAAAGCTCAATGAGCTCCTCTTTGTAAATGAATATGTAAACAATATGTCTGATTATTATGATAGTAGTTGTTGTATGAAGAGATAGTTGTTGGAGAGAGTATTGTAGAAGTTGTTGAAAACCCCATTTACATAGCACTCAATTTAATATAACAGAGAAGGCTTTGACCCAATTTCATGGTGTGTTGTGTTCACTGTGTTCATTTTATGAATGGTATGGTTATTATTTTCTTTCAGTCTCTATTATTTGTTTTCTATATGCTTATGAATGTTGAGTGAATGATTCTGTGAGGAAATAATAAGTTTCAATTGTTTCTCTTCCTAAGACAATCTGCAAAGAGTGCAATTCTAGTTTGCAAGGAGTGCATCGACGGGTTTCTGAGTTAATCTTAGAAAAGCTCAAGAGGGATACTGGGGTTTTACTCTCAACAAGAGTGCAAGGTGTGCACAGAAGCTACGCAAGAAGTGCGTAGGCTGAGTCGTTTGTTGGACTTGTACATTAGAGGAAAGAGTAGAAAATATTATGTTGCAAGGAGTGCACAGAGGTGGATAGATTTCTCTGAGAGAAAAAGGAAGTTTGGAAGTCCACAAGGTGTGAGAGGGATGAAACGCAGAGAATTTCCGAGTTTTCAGTGAAGGTAAAGCTCAGGAGAGATAGAGAGTACTTTTGTCTAGAGGACAAATTAAGTTCAGGAAGGGTAGAGGTTTTACAATTGCCCACAAAATAACTCAAGAAGTTGAGTCACCTTCGAGTTTCAGAAAGCTCAGGAGGGGGAGCGGTCTTTTTAGACTGGCGGTCAAAAAAACACTTAGGGAGGTTTCCTAAGGGTGGAACCTTTGAAGGATTCGAGGGCAAGGAGTAGAAGTTTCAGCGTGCAAGAGTTGAAGCTCAGGAGGAGTAGTGGCATAGAACTCTTCCAGAGGAAAGATTTCACAAAGAATCGTTGAAGGAACGGTGGAGATCCCTTCGGGGAAGATCTTGATTCATGACGATCGTCCGATCAGGAAGAGACTTAGCAGTTTGGGAAAATCCCAAGGAGTAAAGTGTCAACTTCGCAAAGCGCAAAGTGCGATCTGATTCATTGGTTTCGGAGGAAGCGTGGACCATCGATCCGACGCAAAGAGAAGTTCGTGGTTCGGTCTTCGGGAGAAAAGAGGTAAGCCATATTTGGAAGATGAAAAGGGCGAAGTCCCAAAGCGCTTGGTAGTTGGGCCCCAGGTCATAGCCCAACGTTGCATTGAAGGGGATAGAGGAGAGGATCTAGTGCCCCTCGTATTTTTTAATTCGCGAATCGAGAGTCGGGAGAATCAGTAGAGGCCCACATAAAATAACCCAAACTCCGTAGTCCCGAAGTACCTTTGGATAGGCGCTTGGTCGCAGATGGTGGTCAAGTGTGGATAAGCTTGCGTCCGAAATCAGTTCGCGCAAGTATAGAAATCGGACCTGTGCATATTATAGTTGCAGTCGGGGTCTGTTGAGGGCCCGAAGAACCATTCTGGTTCAGTCCTGTGGAAGATCCATCGACCGGGAGGTCAAGCAGTTCTCGTTGAGGTGGGGCACTGCGTCAAGTGGTATCAGAGCCACAAGACATAAAGTTTTTGTAGGCTGAGAGAGACACATGACAGTAAAGAATTTTGATTCCTAGGAAGAAGAAGCTTGGAACAATGGCTCCAAGAAGACATGCAGATAGACCTATTCCTAATCTAGCTATGGAAAGAGAGATGAGGGAACTTCGTGCTTGTTTGGATGCCATGGAGACAACACAGAGAAGGGAAGATGATGTTGGAGACATCAGTGAGGCCGAAAGTGAAGAAGAAGGAAATGAAGAAGTTGTTACAGAGGATGCTGCAAAGGAATGACTATTGAAAGTTGTTGCACGGATGGAAGCAAGAGCGAAAATGGACATCCCGATGTATGAAGGTAATTTGGATGTGGAAGAGTTGCTTGATTGGTTCAGGGCTCTTGATAGATATTTTGATTATGAAGACATTGAAGAAGAGCAGAAGGTAAAACATGCAGTCATAAGACTGAAAGGGCATGCAACACTGTGGTGGGATTAACTGCAGACTGATAGGAGGTGAAAAGGAAAGAAGAAGATAAAGAGTTGGGACAGAATGGTGGCCAAGATGAAAGCCAAATTCATACCCAGGGATTATCAGATTAACTTGTTCAAAAGACTGCAAAATTTGAGGCAGAAGGGGATGATAGTCAAAGAGTATACTGAAATTTTTTACAGGTTGAATATTAGAGTAGGTCACAAGGAAAGTGATGATGAAAAGGTAGCCAGGTACATTAACGGCATGAGATACAAACTTCAGGACGAGATCAGCATGGTGACCATCAGAAATATGGAAGATGCTTACCAGATTGCTTTGAAGGCAAAAGAGAAGTTGGCAAGGAAACAAAGCCAAAAGGGAAGAGGTAGAAGTCTGAAAAAAAGTAAGTAAGTTACTCATGATGGAGTTCAGAAACCCAAGGATGAGGCAAAGAAACCTCGTAGTCACCCAGAAAGAGGAGTAAGTTCCAAAGGTAGACAATATGCTGATAGGAACACTTTTCCTCAAGCAAGAGGAAGAGGAAGAGGTAGAGGAGGTGAAGTAAAGTGTTTTGCCTATGGAAAGGTAGGGCACATGTCTTGGTAATATCCCGAGAGGAAGAAATAAGGAGGAGGCCAAGCTCACATTTTAGAAGCTCAAAGAGGGAATGTTGAAGCAGAAGGTGGAAGGTCCTTAATGATGAGGAAATTTCTCTTGAAGCCAGAGAAGGAAGTGGAAAATCCAGTCCAGAGGAACAATTTGTTTTGGACTACTTGCAAGACTAAGGACATGGTATGCAAGGTGATAGTGGACAGTGGAAGCACTGACAACTTAGTATCCATAGAGATGGTGGAGAAGTTGGAGCTGGAAACAGTTGCACAACCCAGCCCATATAGAGTTTCATGGTTGCAAAAAGGACATCACATAACTACCACTAAACAATGTTTAGTTGAAATTAAGATAGGGGGTTACAGGGATGAGATTTTATGTGATGTGATTCCCATGGACGTCTGTCATATTTTGTTGGGAAGGCCTTGGCAATATGACATAAATGTTATTCATGATGGAAGGAAGAACACCTATACTTTGGAAAAGAATGGTAGGACACACATGTTGCTTCCAATTGAAGACAAGAAAGTGAAGGAAGAATCTAACACAAGCATACTTCTCATGAGTGAGAAGGAACTCCTAAATGAATTCAAGAAAGAACAGGAGATGCAGTTTGTTGTAGTGAGGAAACCAAAGGTCATTTTGACAAGTACTTCAATGGAGGATTTGCCTGAAGAAATTCAGGAATTGTTGGAGAATTTTGCGAATATAGTTGTGGATGAGATGCCTTGCTCATTGCCACCTATAAGAAGTATCAGTCATCACATTGATTTGATACCAAGAGAAAGTCTAACAAACAAAGTTGTGTACATGTTGGCGCCTCAGGAGAATGAAGAGGTCAAGAAGCAGGTTCAAGATTTGATGGATAAAGGTTTGGTAAGAGAAATCTTGAGTCCATGTGTTGTACCAACAATACTAAGTCCAAAAAAAGATGAAGGATAGAGAATGTGCATGGATTCAAGAGCTATCAACAAAATCACCATCAGGTATAGATTCCCTTTACCGAGAATGGATGACTTAATGGATTGCTTGAGTGGAGATTTTTTTTTTTCCAAGATTGACTTGAAGAGTGGATATCACCAAATAAGAATGAGAGAAGGTGATGAGTGGAAAACAACATTCAATACAAATGAAGGGTTGTATGAATGGCTTGTCATGCCATTTGGGTTAACGAATGCTCCAAGTAATTTTATGAGATTGATGAATGAAGTGTTGAAAGATTTCATTGGCAAGTTTGTGATCATTTATCTTGATGATATACTGATCTTTAGTAAGACTAGAGAAGAGCATCTGAGACATTTGACCCTAGTGATGAGGAGGTTGCAGTGAGAGAAGCTACTAATAAATTTGAAGAAATCTTCTTTCATGCAGACAGATCTCATTTATTTGGGGTTTGTGATTTCGGCCAATGAGTTGAAGATGGATCCTAAGAAGGTAAAAGTGATCAGAGAATGGCCATCACCGAGAAACATCTTCGAGGTGAGAAACTTCCATGGTTTAGCAAGTTTCTATAGGAAGTTTATTATGAATTTCAGTGGGATATGTGCACCGATTTTAGACATAGTCAAGAAGAGACATAAGTCTTTTAATTGGACAAAAGAAGCAGAGAAGAGCTTCAGATTGTTAAAGGAGAAAATAACTGGACAACCAATTCTAGTTTTGCTAGACTTTGGTAAGACATTTAAGTAAGGTGTGATGCAAGTGGAGCTGCAATTGGGGCTGTCTTAAGTCAAGATAACAAACCTATTACGTATTTCAGTGAGAAGTTGAATGATACAAAGAAGAAGTACCCCACATATGACAAAGAGTTTTATGTAGTAATAAAAGCTTTGAAGAAATGGAGACACTACTTGATTCCCAAAGAGTTTGTTTTGTACAGTGATAACAAAGCCTTACAATTCATAACTCGATAGGAAAAGATGAATCAAAGACATGCCAAATGGGTTGAATTTATGCATAATTTTACTTTTGTAATTAAACATATCTCTGGAAATGATAACAAGGTTGTTGATGATTTAAGCTAGAGATGCTTGATTCTGCAGTAATTTCAGGTAAAGACCTTGGGGTTTGAACACCTTAAGGAAATGTACAATGATGATTCTGATTTCAAGGAAGCGCATGAAGCATGTATGAATCATATCTTGAGAGATAGAAGCCAGTGGGTATAATACTTCATTCAGGATGGATTGTTGTTTAAAGGTAATCAACTATGTATCTCAAAGTGTTCCATGAGGGTCAATCTTCTAAAAGAGAAGCATAGTGGAGGATTGGTTGGACATTTCGGCCATGACAGAAAAATTGCGCAATTGAACTGTTTGTATTATTGGCCAGGTATGAGAGCAGATGTAAAAAGATTTGTTAACAAGTGAAGAATTTGCCAACATGCTAAGGGCAAAAGACAGAACACGAGATTGTATCAACCGTTGCCAATACCAGAGAGGCCTTGGGATGCAATAAGCATGGATTTTGTATTGGGATTGCCGAGAAACTAAAGAGGTTATGATTCTATATTCGTGGTGGTGGACAAATTTTCAAAAATGACACATTTTATCCCATGCCGAAAGACAAATGGTGCAACACACATTGCAAACCCACTTTTTAAAGAAGTTGTTAGACTTCATGGATTGCCCAAGAGCATTGTATCAGACAGGGACACCAAGTTTGCTGGGCATTTTTGGAGAACACTGTGGAAGAAGTTAGGGACGGACTTGTCCTTCAGCTCTGCTTATCATCCTCAAACAGATGGACAGATTGAGGTAGTGAATAGGAGCTTGGGGAATTTGTTGAGAAGTCTAGTCATTGAGAACCATACACAGTGGGATCAGATTCTTCCACAAGAGGAATTTACCTACAATGATTCATCGAATAGAAGCAATGGAAGAAGCCCATTCCAAATTCTATATGGAATGCAACCAGGAGGAGTGTCTGAGTTGAGAGACATAGAGAAGAGTGAGATTAGGAGTGTTGGAGTAGAGGATTTGGCTGCAGAAATGCAAAAGCTCCATAGCCAAATCAGAGAACAGTTGCAGAACTCTAGAAAAGAATACAAGCGTAGAGTTGATCAACACAGAAGAGAGCTTCAGTTTGAAGTGGGAGATTTAGTTTTAGCACATCTCAGAAAGGAGAGGTTCCCAAGGGGAACATACACCAAATTGAAGATGAAAAAGATTAGGCCGTGCAAAATCTTGAGAAATTTTGAGGCAAATGCTTATGAGTTAGAACTTCCAGATGATGTGGGCATATCACCCATATTCAACATAGCCGACTTGTATCCTTACAAGGAAGATGAGGCAGGAGGACCCAAATATCAACCAGAGATTTAGTGGGAAAAACAAATGCCTATGGCAGAAAAGCCACAGATGGAAAAGATATTTGATCAGAGGGTTAGTAAAAAGACCAGAAGGAAGACCTACTATGAGTATCTAGTCAAATGGAAAGGACACCCTATGGAGGATGCTATTTGGGTTAGTGAAGCAGATGTCGAGAAACATGGAAGGACAATGTAGGAGCTCACAGACACGAGTCCATGAATTTTTGTCCAGAGGAGTATGATGCAATAGCATTCATATCAAAGGCGCTCAAGGAGGAAAAGGAAATGACCAACGCAAATTTTGAAGAATTGAAAATCTTGAAGGACGTGGCGAGTTTGAAAGTTTTTATGTGAATGTAATTTAAAGCATCATTTAAAGAAAGAGGAGATAAACATCACTGCAATATTGAGGCAGATCGTAATTATGTCAATGTATTTATGGAAAATACAAATATGTAGCGTTTTGCTCTTATCTGTCCGTACCTTTCATTTATTGTATGAGACCTTAGTAGTTAATAGTCTTAAATTGATTAGATAGTACTTAGATGGTTGGAGGGAAAGCTCGATGAGCTCCTCTTTGTAAATGGATATATAAACTATATGTCTGATTATTATGATAGTAGTTGTTGTATGAAGAGATAACTGTTAGAGAGAGTATTGTAGGAGTTGTTGAAAACCCCATGTACAGAGCACTCAATTTAATATAACATAGAAGGATTTGACCCAATTTCATGGTGTGTTGTGTTCACTATGTTCATTTTATGAATGGTATGGTTATTATTTGATTTTAGTCTTTGTTATTTGTTTGCTATATGCTTATGAATGTTGAGTGAATGATTTTGTGAGGAAACAATAATTTTCAATTGTTTCTCTTCCCGAGACAATCTATAAGGAGTGCAACACTAGTCCGCAAGGAGTGCGTCGACAGGTTTATGAGTTAATCTTAGAAAAGGTCAAGAGGGATACCGGGGTTTTACTCTCAGCAAGAGTGCAAGGTGTGCACAGAAGCTACGCAAGAAGTGCATAGGTTGAGTCATTTGCTGGACTCGTACATTAGAGGAAAGAGTGGAAAATATTATGTTGCAAGGAGTGCATAGAGGTGGATAGATATCTTTGAGAGAAAAAAGGATGTTTGGAAGTCCACAAGGTGTGAGAGGGACGAAACCCAGAGATTTTCTAAGTTTTCAGTGAAGGTAAATCTCAGGAGAGATAGCGAGTAATTTTTTCTAGAGGAGAAATTAAGTTCAGGAAGGTTAGAGGTTTTACAATTGCCCACTAAAGAACTCAAGAAGTTGAGTCACCTTCGAGTTTCACAAAGCTCAGGAGGGGAAGTGGTCTTTTTAGACTGGCGGTCGAAAACACACTTAGGGAGGTTTCCTAAGGGTGGAACCTTCGAAGGATTCCAAGGCAGGGCGTAGAAGTTTCGACGTGCAAGAGTTGAATCTCAGGAGTAGTAGTGGTGTAGAAATCTTCCAGAGGAAAGAGTTAACAAAGAATTGTCGAAGGAACAATGGAGATCCCTTTGGGGAAGATCTTGATTCACGACGATTGTCCGATCAGGAAGAGACTTAGCGGTTCGAGAAAATCATGAGGAGTGAAGTGTCAACATCGCGAAGCGCGAAGTGCAATCTGAGTCGTTGGTTGCAGAGGAAGCGTGGACCGTCGATCCGACACAAAGAGAAGTTTGTGGTTCAAACTTCGGGAGAAAAGAGGTAATCCATCTTAGAGAGACGCGAAGGGCGAAGTCATGCAAAGGAAATTGAGGAAAGTGTTATTGCAAGGTAAACAATGCAAATAAGGTATGATGAATTTCTATTTTATTCCGTTGTGAATCTTTAAAGCTAGATCTTAGTATTGAAGTTGAATATCATGAGATTTTGATTTCTTACCTTGTGTGTATGCTTTAATCATTTAAATTTGCAATACCTAGGTTAATTTCCATTTGGGTTAACCTCCCTGTTATTTTGCAAGCTTTAGATCTTAGCCTTGATGCTCACCAAGCATTCTACCAGAGATGTATGGTGACTTCAATAGTCAAGGTGAAAGGCATCTACTCAAGAAATAAGTTTAGAATCCATGCCCAATGGTAGCATTTGATTTTCCTTTCTTTTATAGTCATCTCAACTAAATTTTTCCCTCTAGTTTATGTTATAAGCAACCTGGGGTTTTGACAATGTTCTAATTTGAGAGATAGGTTGCGTTTCCAGGTTTTAATTTCGGTTAATAATTCTATATTCATGTTATAAACCCAGGTTAACTAAATTGTTGCATCAAGTGTTAGTAATTTTCAGTTGAAGATTCTTTGGGTTGATCTATCATGATGCTAATATCAATATATGGTTGCAACTAAATAAAGGTCTCAATGTTCTAGATAGTGTGTTGTTGAGGGTGTACAAGCACTGGATTTCCTTCTAGATCTAACGCTCCATGCTAATAATTTCATCCAAAGTTATGAACATACTAG
Organism: Picea engelmannii; assembly: GCA_009831015.1. Lineage (NCBI taxonomy): Eukaryota > Viridiplantae > Streptophyta > Pinopsida > Pinales > Pinaceae > Picea > Picea engelmannii. The sequence goes on along the minus strand of ML815982.1, from coordinate 93,059 downwards.
ATCGATGGTTAAATTTTGCAACACTTTGCTCTAACAACCTAAATGTTTTCTTCAAATTTACATTTGGGTTTGATAATAGTTGAATGATTGTATTGATCCAATACTCAAATGATGATAAGAAACGGATTTGATGCTCCAACAAGTTTGACTAGTCATTTACAATCTTTAAAGGTACGAGTGTCGAGAGCTCTCCTCAAGTGAGAGGAAGAGTTGCTATGGTGATAGTGGGTAGCCTTCTTTAGTTCCCCTTGGGTTGCACTCATGTTTCAGGGCTTTCTCACTTAGGTGCAACTTTGGGTGGTAACAGAATCCAATGTTGTTGTGATTGTGGAGTCTTGAGGGAGTGACTCACACAGAGACTGATTTACTTGTTCATGGAAGAGATATGAATATAAGGATTTCATTATTTCCACTATAAGTTATATTTCCTGATTTTAAAATTCAAAGATCTTTGTAAGAAAGATAGCCATTTTGAAGCTGGATTTTTTATTTACAGGTTTCTCCAGGATATTTCTTGTGTTTTCTATGTACATGTGATTGAGTATTTAATTATGTTAGTATAGATTTCATAGTCACTGTTAATGCACAACAAGGTTTTCTAGTCTTTATTATTCCTCATTAGAATCTATGTTGGTGAGTCGTTTTGGCCATGGGCCACATGATTATGTATCTTATTTCGTATAAGATCCTAGATCATGACCTTAAGGGGAGAGTTACCCATGAATGCTAACTAGATTGACAAAGTTGCAAGAAGGTGGAGAGCTAGTCCCCATAAACCCTAAATTGGTAATAGATGAGGAAGAAACAAACTCAAGACCAAACCATGGGTGACAAAATAGAGACCAGTGAGATCAAGCATAGGATAATCAATTTAGAGAACCAAATGGTTCATATGGACTTGGAGGTGTGTCTCAGATGGCATGGGGAATGACTAAGATGAACCATAGTGTCATTGACTTGGTTACCACATTGGTACAAGAGAAGAGGAAGAAGATAAATAAGCTTCAAGAGTGGAGCTCTAGTTCAAACGAAGAAGTTGGAAGTGAGAAAAAAATATAAAGTGGAGAAACCAGAGATGACAGTATGGGAATGTAGCAAGACTCAAGCACCATTCAGAGTAGAGGCAAAGATTGATGTCAAGCCATATGCATGGGAGTGTTAACCACCAGATTTTCCTGTGCAATTGGAGGGTTAAGATCTAGCTAGATTTCATCAGGATGACATTCAGTGACAGGTGAAATGCTTTTCATAGTGATCAGAGTTCATTTTAGAGGCATATTCACCAAATTTGGGGAAAATTGGTATTTTTAGCAGCTTTCCTAGTTTCTAGGAGCCAGAGTTCCAAGTTTCCCATGTTAGAGTTGATCACATATTATTGGTCCTTGCTAGATCATGATGCCAATGAGATTTTTCTGGGTGACATGTGAGCATTTTCATGATACTGATATTTTTAGCAGTTAGGGTTTCAGGGCTCATTGTCGATTTTGAGCATACATTTGGATTCCTTGCAGAAAAATGAGTTTGATGAGACTGAGTATAGTGACATGAGAGATGCTACTATCTTTAGTAGTGCCTATTTTTAGGCGTGCTATATTTGGTAGCAATCTCATAGTAGTTCCCTCCATTTATGTCTTTCATACTTTTTAGGAGTAAGACTGCTATTTTTGGTATGCCTATATTTAGCATTACTATTTTTGGAAATTATGGGTTCTAGACTCCTAGTTCCCGTGAGCAGTTAGAAACTGAGCAAGTTGAAGTTTTTCAGTGTGACACCTGGCAACCATTGCAAGGATTTTCTCATCGGGAAAACCCTAGGTCAACCCCTTTGGTATATCTGGCAATCTGCGAATATTGGTCTCCTCCCTTGACATCAATTCTAAAATTTTCCATAGATGACTCATTTCTATTTTTGAACTTAGGATGCCTAGAAAAACTTGGCTAGTTTCCTAATTCACTTTGCTAACTTTAGACAACTGGAAGTCTTGGTATTTGCTATCTTTGAACTAGGTCGACCTCTTTGACCGTTATGCATGTGAGAGGGCTTAATTTTCTATTTTGACAGAACAACTGATTTTTAAATTTTTATTATTAGAGAGGCAAGATGGTTATTTTGAGAAGCGATCGACCTCCTATTTGTTGGCATATTGGTTATTACAAGACTCTAGTTCACTATGGAAAGTAGAGTTCGACCTCAACTGCATGCGAGACAAGTTAATCCTAATATGATCCATCTGGTTGTTGAGTTGACAAGTGTGATAAAGCCATTGAGTTATTCTCTTTGTTTACCCATACTTAGCAAATAGGCTAATCTTATCAAGCCTTAGCTCTAGTTTGATTTGCTAAATATGCTCCAACCTAATACTATTTTTCCCTCTTCTTTGAGAAAAGACTAGCCTTACAAGTAGTCCTTGTTCATGTCTTTTGAAGTTTTTTTCAATTCCTTTTTCTTCTCAGTTAGTGTGTGGCCTGTAGAGAAGTAGTCTCATAGCTTTGATTCCAGGTTTGTTCAGACAGTAAAATTTTCATGAGAGCAAAGTGTGAATTTTTGGAGGTTATGTTTGCCAAGAACCAATAGAATGATTACAGCTAGGGGGGTATTTATTTAAAGACAGGAACCATTGTTTTGATGGACCAGAGTGATGCCCAACTTTATGTTTTTTTTTTTCTGAACAACACCTGGATTTGGCTTTGAGGAGGTTCTTTTATCAATGTTTAGTGTCCAAATATTTGAAACAGATGGTGGACTCCTAGTTGGTGAAGACAAGGACAAGTTGATCTTAGAAAAGGTCTAGAAATGAAAAGAAAATAAAGCAGAAGTGAGAGTAACAGTTT